>JAABKJ010008123.1:0-11530 GCA_011634705.1 Andricus grossulariae | reverse complement strand
TCTGGGATGGCCGTTAACAAGCATGATAAACCACGAACTCAAGACCTGATGTAGACAAGGAAGAGGATCTGCACGGTTCTGATTTTGGAAAACCTAACGAAGGAATGAAAAACTATTATACCGTCCTTCAGGATACAAGTTCATGGTAGTTTTTCGTTTTGTCGTTAGGTTCGCCTAAAAGCAGAACCGAGCAGAACCTCATCCTCCGGGATGGCCGGTAAGAAGCATGGTGAATCACGAAAGCAAAAACCGTTCTAGACAAGGAAGAGGATCTGCTCGGTTCTGCTTTTTGGAAACCTAACGAAGGAATGAAAAACTATTATACCGTCCCTCAGGGTCCAGGTTCATGTTAGATTTTCGTTTCGTCGTTAGGTTCGCCCAAAAGCAGAACCGAGTAGATCCTCTTCCTTTGAATACCTCATGTGGGAAAAAATACTGAACAGAGTTGATGCCGATTGATGCTATTCATTTTTTTCCGCAACAATGGAATTGGTTGGGAATGAAAGACATAAAATTGCAATAACTTTTTATTGCCATTTATTGCTCTCCTTCTTATAAGGAATCTATTAAAAAAATAGGAAGCCCAATAATAAAGTATTTTATTGAAGAATACTAATTTTATAGTCTCTTAATTCTTTCTTTTACACTAGTTTTATGAAATTCATGCAGTGAATAGTTATTTCAACAGAAAACTCAGAGTTATGACGAGAGATCTTATAACTCTGAGTACATAAAATTTTTTTTTCAGTGCTGATGAAATTGAAATTGAATTTTTCGAAGTGAGCATAACTTGTTGACTGCATTCTATTTTTGGAAGGAAGCAATTTCAAAGCATAATACAGGAAGTAGAAACAGAATTAGAACAGTTTTCTGTACCTTTAAGCGTTCTAAGAATGGTATTTCTTAGCCTGGAAATTCTAATTGGCTTTGGAAACACAAATGGGAAAGTTGTGCGCCATTGAATGCTTTCTGAAGTATTCATAAACTCGAGTCATTAGAGTAATTCTATTGAAACTACCACACGGGATGGCTATTTTAGTAATTCAAGTTAATTTATGTACAGTATAACAACAGTAAATTAGAATTGTTCATTAACTCCGGGCCTAAAATATTTTAAATTTTATACAACACACCTTTTTTACTGCCCCCCCCCCCCCTTTACAAGAAGAGACCAAAACCATTATTTTTCAACTATATCGATTAGCCAAAATTAATGTAAAAGAATATCCTAATAATTAAATTGTTCAAGGCACTTCAAATTCTTTAGATTAAAAATAAAAATTATGCATTTTCAACAAAATAGATACATTTATAACCAAATAGTTTAATTTTAAACCAAAAAGATGAATGTTTAAACCAGAAGATCAATTGTCTACCCAAAAGGACAAATTTTAAACAAGATACATGAATTTTCAACATAACTAGTTTTCAACATAAATAGTTGAATTTTCAACAAGAACGAAATTAATTTGATAACGAAGTCTTTCCACCACATAGTTGCATTTCTGATAAAAAAATACGACTTTTCAACAAAATGCATGTATTTTTGACAATATAGTTAAATTTTCAGCCAATAAAAGGAATTTTTAACAAAAGAGTTTAACTTTTAGCCAACTAGAAGCATTTCTAATAAAAAAGGATGGAATTTCTGCCAAAAAAGATAAAATTTCAACCAAGAATAATTATTATTAATTTTCTACCAAAAAAAAAACGATTTTTCAGCCACAAAATGAACAGTTCATTTTCAATTAACAATATTAATTTTCAACAAGTGTTAAAAAAATTAGTTAATTTTTCACCAAAAAGATGCAGTTTTAACTAGAATGACGAATCTTCAACCTAATAAATTAATTTTTAACAAAATAGTTCAACTTTCAATCAAAATAATAAATTTTAAACAAAGTATTTCAATTTGCAACCAAGAAGATTACTTTTTTACAAAGAAAAAGAATTTTCAAAAAACACATAAATTTTCAACCTATTAGTTAAATTTTCAATTAAAAAATATTAATTTTGAACAAAAAATTAAATATTCAAATCTACAGTTAAAAAAAATTAATTTTCGTCCAAAAAAGACAAACGTTAAAACAAATACATCATTTTGTATCAAAGTAATTGAATTTTCAACCAAAAAAGACAAATTTTCAAAAAAATAGTTCAACTTTCAACAAAAATAATACATTTTTAAAAAAGTGTGCCTATCAATTTCCAACCAAGAAGATTATATATTTTTCTACCAAAAAAGATTAATTTTTAACAAAATACTGAAATTTTCAACTTTATAGTTGAATTATCAGCTCAAAAAGATAATTTCTTAAGTAGAAATTATATCTTTAAATTTTCGGTTTAAAAAATTAATTTTGAGCAGAAAAAAACAAGATTTAAAAAAAGTAGCTAATTTTTAACCAAATGTTTCAACTTTCAACCAAAAAAGACGAGATTTCAAAAAAAGAAATGGATTTTCAACAAAATAGTTCAAATTTTAACCAAAATAATGAATTTTTAACCAAGTGTATCAATTTTTAAACAAGAAGGTTATTTCTTCAACAAATAAGATACATTTTCAAAAAAATACCTAAATTTTCAACCTAATACTTGAATTATCAAGTAAAAAAGATAAATTTTCAACCAAACAGGGAATTCTTAAAATTTCAGTTTGGAAAATTAATTTCCAACAAAATAGTTAAATATTCAAGCAAAACTGAATTTGGAATCAAGTGGAATTACTTTCACGCAAACAGTTGCATTTTTACCTGAAACGGATGGAATTTCTACAAAAATATATCAATTTTTAAACTAAAAATACATTTTTTTTAGAAAAAAGTCAAAGTTTCTCCGCGAAAATATCCACGTTTAACCAAAAAAGTTAATTTTATACACAAAAAGGCGAATTTTGAACAAAACAGTTTAATTTTTGAAGCAAAAATGATGACTAATAACTAAATTTTCAACCAACCAAGATGAATTTTCAACCAAAAATAAAATATTAGACCTTTTAACTGAAAAAATGAACATGTAAGATAACAAAGTTCATTAGCCACTCTACAGTTTTTGATTTCGGACCACACACTTAAAAATCCAAAATGGTAGGCCCTGCTTTAACTGCTTCCTGTATTATATTCATAATAGCTTCCCTTTCCTTATTTTCAGAATACAGTTTTTAAAAATTGCAACTAATTTGTATTTTTCAATAGGGGCCGGAACGTACAACAGAAGATCACGCCTCGAGAGATTGGATCGCGATCGTGGAGATCGAGGAGATCACGAATATGGAACCGAAGAGGAATTCGAGTACAGCGCTTCGCGACGTCGTCAACAAGATCCTCGCGCTCTAGATGCCATTTAGGACCCGGGGCCCCGGGGCCTGTCGCTAGGGCGATGTCCCCATTTGCGAACTACCGCCCTCTAGAGTTTAGAGCAGGCCTGTCCAGCGAGGAAAAATTCCAGGAATTTTCGTCGAAGCGACTCGAGTCGCTGATGCGAGATTTCCACCTCCACTATCCACTCTCTACTCACCACTCTCCACTCTTCTTCGCGAGCGTAACCAATGCCTGAGCTCTCTGGTGAGCAGAGAGAAGTGGTGGTGGAAGTGCACCATCTGGACTTTGAGTAAATTTCTCCTCGCGGGACAAGCCTGGTTTAGAGTGTCGGTCGTTTGATTGGACCTCACCTTCTTTGAAGAATTTTTCACTTTTCTCAAATTCTTTCTTCCAATTTGTATTTCCAAAAAGAAGTATTAGAAGCATATTAAATCTTTCATCGATTTATGTACAAATGAACAAAAGTTGAATTTGAGTAAAATTTTCTGTGAAACGCCTATTAACTCCACTCGGATTCGAAACTCTCAGCGGAGCTGAAAGACGTTACTTTTTTTTACAGAAAACTTTATTTAATGTCGTATTTTTAAATTTATATCTTGTCTTAGGGACGTAAAAGTATTTCTTAGATTGGATTAGTCAAATCTTCTGTTAGAACTCTTCAGAATTTAGTTGACAGGTATTTAGTTCAAATTGAAAAAATGCAAATGTGTTTCTATATAACTTGTGTACATTTTAGGGTAAGCATTTATCAAGAATAATTACGATGCAATGAATTGTAATAGATTCTGTTCAAGTCTACTGATGAATGAAACACATTAGCATTTTTTTTTGGTTTCTATAAAGAGGAATTTTATTATATTTTTGAAAATTCGTCGAAGCAAGTCGAGCGTCGACCACTTGATGAACCTGAACGTATGCAAAGTATTCCTCCAATCGTATATATGTATAACAATGATAAGCACAATGCGGATGAGAAGTGCGTACACTCAGAAAAAAAGTTTGCCTGAATCAAAAAAACAGTTGAATCTACCAAATTTCTTGTGAATCAACAAATTTTTTTTCTGAGTAAAACAAAGAATGCAAAAGCGGAAAGAGCCCTTTCGAATTGAGTCCTTTCGGGCCCCGTACCAAATTTCACAAACTTATCGCGTATTCCATGGAAAGTATTCGATCGATATTCCATCAACAAAGCGACTCGTTAACCAGGGTATCATCGAGTAGTTTTATAAAAAAATTCTAGATCCTTTAGGACAATTAAATTCTTTTCTAGACTAAATTTATTCTAGCGCAGAGAGAAAATCGCAAAGCCGCAAAGACTTTTGACGAAGAGGGAGTTCTTGAGTAAAGAAAGTTTTTGAATGTACATTATGCGCCAAATATGATGTACACGGGGCTGCTAAGTTTATAAAGTTTATTAGGATCTTTAAATAAATTCGTACGCAGAGAGGCTCGCGCTCTTTTGCACATATACGTACACAATACACACACTCATCACAAACTCGTGTATATAGTATATATACAATATATGTCGATACCTCCATGTTAAAAAAAAATCTTTGGAGTGTACGTCTAAATTCTGAAATGACCACTCTGGTCGTCTGAACTAACTACCCTGCTTTTTGAGTTGGATCCTCGTTTTAGTATTAGTATTTGGCGATAAATGTTTGAATGAAACTCTGGATTGGTGTATTATTTATAATTATTTTTTACGAAATGTCTCGTCATGCCGAAATTTGGGATAACTAGTCTAATATTTTTCATAAGCTTGGCTAGTCTCCCTTTAATTTTCAGGATGATTAGACCATCCCTTTCTCCTACTTCATCAATTTAAATTCTCTGAATTTCTTGCATTCTTCGAAATTCATTGAATTCCTGAAATTCTTTGAAGTCCTTCGATTCTTTGATCTCGGGATTCCAAAATTCTGAAAATTATCTGCATTCCTCAAGGAATTCCAAGGATTAAAAATGATGCAGGGAAATCAGAAGGATTCTGTAAGTTTAGAATAATTCAAGAAATTTAGGAAAATTACAAGAATTCAAGGTATTCAAATAATTCAGGAAATTCCAAGAATTCAAGGAATTCTTAGAATTCTAGGACTTCAAGGAGTTCTAAGATTCCAAGGAATTCAGATATTTCAGGAAATTTATGGCATTCAGAAAATTTAGAAGAATTCAAGGGACTTAGACAATTGAGGAAATGCAGATAATCAGATAACCAAAGGAATTCAACAAATTCCGATAATTCAATCAATTTCACGAATACTAGGTAATCCACCAGTTCAATAAATTATAAAAATTTCATGAGTTTCAAAAATTCACGAAATTTAAAGAATTTAGGTCGTTTCCACGAATTCGAGGTATCACGCGAATTGGCGGTTTTCCACAAGTTCAAAGAATTTTACGAATTCAAGGTATTCCAAGAATTCGTGGCATTCTGAGAATTATAAGAAATTTTGAAATTCTAAAAAGTCTTAGAATTCTAAGAATCATATGAATTCCAAAAATTATATGAATTCCCAGAATTATATAAATTCTAAGAATTATATGTATTCCAAGAATTATATGAATTCCAAGAATTATATGAATTATGAGAATTATATAAATTATAAGAATTATATGAATTATTTAGGGATTTCGAGAATTCAAGTACGTATAATTCAAAGAATTCAAGGAATTCCATGAATGCAAAGAATTCTAAGAAAGCTAGGAATTCTGAAAATGTGAGGAATTCTAAGAATTCATGGAATTCGTAAAATTAAAGGAATTCAAGAAATTTATGCAATTTAGGAATTCAAGGAATTCTCAGGATCCAAGAAATTCAAGGAATTTTAGAAATACAAGAAATTAGTAAAGTTCAAGAAATTGGAGGAGTTCGTAAAATTCAAGGAATTCAAGGAATTCGTAAAATTCAAGGAAATCGTAAAATTCAAGAAATTAAAGAAATTCAAGAAGTTTGTAAAGTTCAAAAAATTCAAGGAATCCGTAAAATTCAAGGAATTCGTAAAATTCAAGGAAATCGTAAAATTCAAGGAATTAAAGAAATTCAAAAAGTTTGTGGAATTCAATAAATTCAAGGAATTAAAAAAATACCACGAATTCAGATAATTCAGGAACTTGAAAAATTCGTAGCGTTCTAAGAATTTTGAGAAATCTAAAAAATCGAAGAATTCTAAGAATTCTAAGAATTTTAATAATGCTAAGAATTTCAGGAATTCTAAGAACCATAAGAATTCTAAAAATTCTAAGAATTCTAAGAATTCTAAGAATTATAAAAATTCTGATAATTCTAAGAATTTCAAGAATTATAAGAATTCCAAGAATTATAAGAATTCCAAGAATTATAAGAATTATAAGAATTATAAGAATTCTAAGAATTCTAAGAATCCTAAGAATTCTAAGAATTCAAGGAATTCAGGGAATTTAGGAAATGCAAGTTGCTAAGGAGAATTCAAGAAATTTCACGAATTCAGATAATTCAAGAAATTAAAAACATTCGTAGCATTCTAAGAATTCCGAGAAGTCTAAAAAGTCTAAGAATTCTAAGACTTATAAGAATTCAAAGAATTTAAAGAATTCTAAGAATTAGAAGAATTCTAAAAATTCCAAAAATTCTAGAAATGATGAGAATTCTGAAAATTCTAAGAATTCTAAAAATTCTGAGAATTCTAAGAATTGTAAGAATTCTAAGAATTCGGAAAGTTCTCAGAATTTCAAGAATTATAAGAATTATAAGAATCCCAAGAATTTCAGGAATTCTAAGAATTCTAAGAATCATAAGAATTCTAAAAATTATAAGTATTCTAAGAATCATAAGAATTCTAAAATTTATAAGAATTCTAAGAATCACAGGAATTCTAAAAATTATAAGAATTCTAGGAATCATAAGAATTCTAAAAATTCTACGAATTCCAAAAATTCCAAAAATTCTAAGAATTCTAAGAATTCCAAGAATTATAAGATTGTAAAGAAATTCGAGAATTAAAGTAATTTGTCGAATTCTAAGAATTCAAGAAATTCCGAGAATTCAGGAAATTTATTAATTTTAAGAATTCAAGGAATATTAAGAATTCAACGAATTCTAAGAATTCAGGGGGTTATAAGAATTCAGGGGGTTATAAGAATTCAGGGAGTTCTAAGAATTCAGGGAATTCTAAGAATTCAAGGAATTCTAAAAATTCAAGGAAATCCTAGAATTCAAGGAATGCAAAGAATTTGCGGAATTTCATGAATTCAAGGAATTTGGAAAAATGCAAGAAATTCAGAGGAATTCAGGGAGTTGAGAAGAATTTGAAGAATTTAGATCATTCAGGGAATTTAGGTAATTTAAGGAATTTACATAATTGAAGAAATTCTGTTAATTTAGGAAATTCAGGGAATTCAGGGATTTCCCAGGAATTGAGAAGAATTTAGGGAATTTAAGGAAATTAAATGAATTCCGAAAAATTCCAAAGAATTCAAAAGAATTTGAAATAGTTCAAAAGCATTCCAAACAATTCAAAAGGATACAAAGAATTCAAAAATTTCAAAAAATCTACCGCTCATTGTGGTAAAAAAAATTTTGTTTGAAATTTTTTCAACCATTTTTATTTAAGCAATGAACCATCATTTATTTCCGCATATACGTACCAAAACGAGGGGTAAAGTAAGAAGCAGTGTTAAGATTAGGCGACCAACGTGTTCGTTTAGAGTTTAGACATAATTATTCCTAAGACATCTGTGAAACATCATTTTTTTATTTAGCTTTGTTTATATTTATTTACCGCAAAGTATGACAAAATAGGCAATTTTTCCATTTATCTTTTTTTCACTTTAGCAGTCTCAGATCGATGCTATAGTTTATTTTATAGTTTAACAGTGAATATTAAAGATGTGTCACATTTATAAAGTTATTATTTTTATAAACAATTATCATAAAAAATGATAGATTCGCAATTTTCTCTAAGTCTGCTCCTCTATTTCTAGTTTGGTTACTTGATACGCTTCTAGAAGTTGTACATTCTCATTAATATTTGTCAAGATATGATAAAAATTATTTTAATAAACAAATTGGATCTCTGAGAGAGCTCTATTTAATATAGAGGTATCGATTCCTACTTATTAAATGATTGCGAAGACACCTAAGACCATCACCGGGTCAAATCGACTAACTGTAAGAAACCTTTCAAGGATAGAGAATTGTTTCATTTTTTTTAGCGTCTCATATATTAGCAAAATTACATGCAGAAATTATAACGAGGCACTTATATACGTAGTAAGCTTAAGGATAGGGGTAGGTGAAATTAATTATATTGCAAATTCATTGATTCTCAAATTTTTATCTCAAAGTTTCGTATTCCTAGAATGGTAATCAAAACGATATTGCCAGTAAGATAACTACTTTCCCGTTATAAATATGTAAAATCGTATAAAGCACAATATAAAAATAGTACAAAACTTCCAAATATTTCCTTTAAAATAACATCAGGCACTATAAATAAATACTAATCAATCATCAGTAAACACATCGCATACTTGTTTTAATAATAGTTCAAACAACTAGAGTAGATTACCAAGGTGGCTTCTCACCACAGATTCCTATTACCGACATGTTACCGACATGGTTAGGTTCCATGCTAAAAAAACGTGGTTCATGTCCGTGCTAATTCTAGAAGATTCTGCATTATAATCAACACATTATAAATGGTTTAGAAAATGTTGATCTGAAATGCTTCATTAAAATGATAAATAACCTTAAAGGTAACGAATTTGTTATTGAAAAACAAAACTTGCTTCTTACAGAAATTATTCTTAAATTTAAAAAAACATTCCAGTGCAATTACCACAAAATCTGAAATGTAAAAGCAGATATTGCGTCATCATTAAATTAATTATTAATTAATTAAAGTACACTCTACATCGTTCACGAACCTTCTAGATTTAGTACGGACATGAACCACTTTTTTAGCATGGACCAAAACCATGTCGGTAACATGTCGGTAATAGGAATCTGTGGTCAGAAACCGCCTTGCTAATTTACTAACTAGCATCATTAATCGCGCGCTACGCGTGCGTCTAGTTTTTCAACTCGAGGAAAAAATAATTTCTTTTTATGAAACAAAAATGTGGAATGACTAATTGTTTTTTTTAAGTTTCTAAACAGTTAAATTACAATTCTGGCGTTTTTTACTCCTTAAAAATGAGATTAAATTTGCCATTCGAAGTTCGCTTTATAAATTATAAATATAATTTTCCTAAAATTCTTGAGCAAATTTAAAGAGAGTTTTGAAAATTCTAAATATGAACAAAAAATGTAGAAAACTTTAGAGAAAGGTCTTGTTCTTTTACAGAATTTTACAAAATTTCAGAAAAACTTGAGTCAATTTAAAAAATATTTAAGAGTTCCAGAAGATTCGCAGAAATTACAAAATATTTGATAAATTTGTGAAAATTTTTCCAAATTTTAAGACATTTTTGATCTCTTCAAAACTTCTAAAATTTCTAAATATCTTTTGAACTGAATCAAATGTTCCTAAAATTTGATAAATCTTTCAAAATCAAGAAAATTTTATTATTCCCTTGAAATCTTTCAAAACTCTTAAAAAGCTTCGAAATTTTCTTTGAAATTTATAAAATTATAATTTTTTTTACAAATTATTAAATCTTTTCAAGATTTCAATAATTTCTCAATATTTTCGAAAAATTACAAAACTAAAACAATTGCCTTCAAATCATTCAGGTTTTTTTTTATATTTTTGGAAATCATTTGAGATGTATTGAAATTTTCCTTTAAACATAAGTTTTCAAAATAAAAATTTTTTAATATATTCGCCGAAATGATCAGACATTTTTCAGGAACCTTTTAAAATCCTTAAAAAGCTTTCATTTTTATTCGAAATCTGATATCTTCAAAAATCTATATTTAGTTTAAAATTTTTTGAAAACTTCTCAAGCTTTAAATTATTTACAAATTATTTTAAAACTATATAACAGAATGTAGATTTTTGATTCCATAAAAAAAATCAGAACATTTTTAAGAATTTTGAAAGGTTTCAAAAGAATGCAAAATTTTTCATGAGATTCCTTGGAAAATGTCTATGACCTAATTTTGAAATATTAATTTTCAAAGAAAATCTAATCAGATTTCAAAAAATGTAGAAAAATTAATTTTTAAAGAAAATTTAAAGAGATTTCAAAGATTTCTAGAAATGCAAAAATAAACCGGAAGATTTTTCCAAATTTTAGAAAAAATTTCACTCAGCTTAAAATATAATTAGGACTATTTAGAAGTTTTTAAGAGACTAAACATATTTTAAAACTTAAAAGTATTTCCGAAAGTTCATAAAATATTTAAAACTGTGTTCGAAAAATCCTAAATCGTTTTGAAATAGACTCAAAATTTTGCAAAATCCTGTAAAATAAAAAATTTTTCTTGAAATTTTCTACATTTTTCTTCTGCATATTTGAAAGCTTGAACAAATTTTTTCAATTTTTTCCAGAATCTTAGGCGAATCATATTTATATAAACTTAGAAACAAACCGATAATACTTTCTTTGATTGCAAATTGAAAAAATGATGTCATGTTTACGACAACAATATATGCGAGATCTCGTGACTACAACTTTTTAAGAACAGCATAGTTTGAACACCGAAGTCCAATTAAAGTTCAAGAGGAATTACACAGAGTGAAAATATTTTTGTGTTGTTGCACTAAAGAGAGTTCCTGATCATAAATGTAAAAATTCATCTACTGGTATCCTTAAGGTGGCACCATTAACAGTAATCAGTAAAACTTTGTAGGGCGCTAGCGAGATTAAGGCGCTTGGCAATCATTAGTAAATTGGACTTCAAAATCTGAAACCAAACGGAGAAGTCATTTTTTTTAAATTTGTTCTAGATTTTCGTTCTATCGTTAGGTTCGCCCAAAAGAAGAACCGAGCAGATCCTCTTCTTCCGGGATGACCGGTAACAAGCATGGTAAACCACGAACTCAAAAACCGATGTAGACAAGGAAGAGGATCTGCACGGTTCTGATTTTGGAAAACCTAACGACGGAATGAAAAACTATTGTACCATCCCTCAGGATCCAAGTTCATGGTAGTTTTTCGTTTTGTCGTTAGGTTCGCCTAAAAGCAGAACTGAGCAGATCCTCCTCCTCTGGGATGGCCGTTAACAAGCATGATAAACCACGAACTCAAGACCTGATGTAGACAAGGAAGAGGATCTGCACGGT
>JAABKJ010008122.1:0-11530 GCA_011634705.1 Andricus grossulariae | reverse complement strand
GTTCGTTTGTGTTTTTATTTTGTTGGGTGTATATCACGTTCCTGAATTAAAAACGAGAAGGAAAATGGCATCAAAAACACAAAAAAGATCTAGAAAGTGTAAGTATTACAATAACATTATTATAATCATTTATGGATTACGTAAGTAAGGGATAAAGTTAATTTCAGCGAATAAAATATTGTAGGTTATTATGTGCATAATTTATATATTTTATGAGTTCAAAACACAAGTTCGAAACTTCCAACGCGTGTTGACATATTTGACATGGCAAACGCCAGTGCGCATGTCTTGGACGTTGCTCGTCCCATTCCTTACTTACAGGGATATTACTCCTTACTATTCCTCCATGATTGGGGTCTATTTGACCTACACTGTAAAAAACGATCCATGTAATTTTACCACGAAAAACGTTGGTACTATTATAACCCACATTGGTCGAGGGGTTTTTTTTACCGACAACAGTGTATTTCAATCCTGCTTTGCAATAGAACGTTCAGGTTATGTATTTCTCTTGGAAATGGTAAAATCACCGACCCATGTAGGAAATTTGTGAGATGTTAGATTTTCACGGAAAAAATTGGTAAATTTCCAGCAGCTTTTAAAATAACCGCCCGAAGTAGTAAATTTCCTATAAATCGTTCATTTTGAGTAAACCGCAAAATTACAAACAAAAAAAGTAAGATCACAATTCTAGTGGTAATTGTTTCACAAATTAAAACTTGAAAACGTAGTTAACAAATTATTAAATGCTACCTATGGCGAACGACCTTAACTTGACGATACATATGTGAAAATAGGGCACTAATTGATTATTAATTAATGAAAGGCAATAATAAATTATTTCAATAAATTTCATTGAGTAAAAATTAGGTTCTTATATGCAGAATAATAAATGCCTTATTTTTATAGTCATACGAGGCACGGACTAATCATACGTCACATCAAACAAACTAATCTTATACTAATTATTAAGTAATACTTATGACCGAATCCATTTCAAAGTAGTTTCAGTTCAAGTAGAATCTCTCGAGAAAAAACAAATTAAACAAAAAAAATTGGCAACAAATATAAATTGGTGTTTTTTTGAGAAAATCTACTTTTAATATTGTCAGAAAACCCACTGACATTTTGTTAATTTTGAACTTTTTCTAAATTTGTCGGTGTATTTCAAAGGAAGGTAACAGAAGCTATCAAAATAAAAAAGAAGACAATAACCACATCAAAGAGGTCAAAAGTTACAGAGGTATACAAAAAATTTGGATGTTTTGAAAAACAAAGCAAAAAATTCAACTATTTATAACTCCAAAGAATGTTGTTTTGTTTTGCAAATCGGAAAAATACGTATCGCCTAATTTCCTCTAAAAACAACATATTTCGTCCCCGAGAGATTCTGCTACTTCAAGTGTAGAACCTGCCTTATTTGAAATGGATTCGGTCTTATGCAATTTTGGGAAACGATTAAAACAGATTATCTTATTATAGTATCACTTTCTGTTAACCTTGTAACGCTTATATTCCCTATCCAAACATAGAATAAAATATTATGCAATATTGGCCAACAATAAAAAAATTTTCGAGGCACACGATCCGTTTGTCCTATTGTTTATGCAGAGTTATTTTTTGATACAATGTCGAAGCTCTGGCTTCATACTCCTGCAGTTTTCCTCTGTTTCCTATGTACATGTCATGTATGTAAATGCCGTATGCGAAGGGTACGTGCGATTGAAGATAAAGTAGGCTGAAATGATTAATTGTATCGCAGCTCCTAAGTTGTCAGTTGTTTCTATTTTTTGCCCATATTTTGCCAAATTTAATTGGGATTATTCGAACCATTTCCACAGCTTCTCCTCCTGGTACAGGCTGTATATTTTCTACTTCACGATGACTTTCTGCAATAAGAAATTAATTAAATATTAAGGTAGCATGCTGAATAATGGCACATTGAATAGTATAAAAAGAGTTAACTAACCAAAAAGAACTAAGGTGGGGTAGGCCACTGAATTTGTCATAGCAGGAAGAGTACTTCCAATATGTTTGGAGAAAATTCATAGTTCATGAAAGTAATTAATGAAGTTATTAATTAGGGTAACATATTCCTAACGACTCTAACCATTATTTTCCTTTATATGCAACCACATTTAAATTAAAATATTTTTGCTTCAAACACAAAAGTAAATCGCAACTTCAACCCCCTGTGCCTTTTTGTCTTATAAAAACGTAAGGGCTTCTTTGGAATTTCGATTTCAAAATCTCAGGCCTCCACGCTTATATCACGTGTTTGTTTTAGACAGATTTTTTGTTAAATTTCCGACCTCAAACTCGCACTTATATTCCAGGAAAGTAAGGGATACGAAAACCTTGATTTCAAATCTTTAATACTTTCAATAAAACATAAAACACGAAAACTGAAATTAAAGGTTTGATATGCTTTTCAGTTTAAAATTGAAATGAAATCACTTTTAAATTTTTGCACATGTTACTTATCAATACAATTTTAACTTACATTTAAATTACATTTTTTATTAGTGTGTTAAAAAAGAGAATTCGAACAAATCTTTTTATCACAACGGGTGTTCGATTTTTTAAGAATTTTGTATGGAATAAATCTATATTCGAACAAATGTTTATTATCTAGTTCTGTACTAACACCCTTCATTTGACAAAAATATGTTAAAATGAAACATAATAAAGAAACTGTAAATACTGGTATTGTTTTTCGGGTGTCCAGTGACCTCGAAAATCCTGAAAACCTAGAATTCTTCTTGAATTTGTTTCACCTTGAAGAACTAGCAATCTCCTTGAATTTTTCATGACAACCTTCAATTAAATTTTTTTCTTCTAAAACTGACATTAGACGTCTTAAGAGCATCCTTAGGATGTCCAAAATACATGTTCCAAAAGACGTCTTAGGGATGTCCCAAAGACGTCTCTAGGGCATCCTTAATATTTTTGCCCACTGGGAGGCATTTTTTGTAGACTTTACCAATTATTTTATAGATTGCAATAAACCGACTTCAATATTGTGAATAATTCTATAAATTTCTAATTTCGTCTCCGATTATATAAAATGTTAAAGTATAATTTTGTTTAGTGATATTCAACTTACAAATTGTGAAAATTATTAATTGAAAATTTCTAGGATAATCAAGTTTCAGAATTAGAATAAGTCATGGTCATATAACGGATTTTTGAAGGGTTTCAACACCCGGATTTTGAGTGTAAACCAGATTACAAAACATTACTAAAGATTTTAAAAGGTTTCAAAATATTTCAAAGATTTTAAAATATTGAAAAGGATTTTTAACATTTTACAAGGATTTCAAAGATTTAAAAAAGGCGTGTACACCAGATTTTAAATATTTCACAACGCTTTCACAAAATTTTTAAAACTTTCAAGAGATTTAAATAATTTTAAAGATTTGAAAAAGGCGTGTGTATACCAAATTTCAAACATTTCGAAAAATTCCAAAGGTTTTAAAACTTTTAAAAGAATTCAAAGATTTAAAAAAAGAATATAGTAAGCCAGATTACTAAGATTTCAAAAGATTTTACACAGATTAAAAATATGTTAATGATTTCAAGTGAATACAAAAGTTTTCAGAAAGATTTCACAAATTTTTCAAAATTTTAATAAAAATTTCATGAAGATTTCAAAAGAATACAAGAATTCCAAAGATTTCAAAAAGGATGCAGTACACCAGATTTCAAATATTTGAAACGATTTTAAAACAAAATCAACTCCCAGCGTTGCTGTTTGGCTCGGATTAGTCATTTTAAGGCAAATAGTCTAAAACACCTTATAACGAATACTTATCTCGTTCCAACGCTCCGACTTTAACTCCAACGCTAAGCGTTTAAGAAAGCATCCAGACAACAAAATCAACTCCCAGCGTTGCTGTTTGGCTCGGATTATCCATTTTAAGTCAAGTAGTCTAAAACACCTTATAAGGAATACTTATCTCGTTCTTACGATCCCACTTTAACTTCAACGCTAAGCGTTTAAGAAATCACCCATACAACAAAATCAACTCCCAGCGTTGCAATTTGGCACTGATCAACCAGTTTATGTCATGTACTCTAAAGTATCTTTTACAGAATCCTCCTTTCGTGCCAACGCTTCCATCGTACCTTTAACGCTAAGCGTTTAAGAAAAGCACTCAGACAACATAATAAACTTGCAGCGTTGCTGTTTGGCTTTTATTCGCCAGTTTAAGTCAAGCAGCGTAAAACACTTTATAAGGAATGCTTATCTCGTTCCAACGCTCCGACTTTAACTCCAACGGTGAGCGTTTAAGAAATCATCCAGCAACAAAATCAACTCCCAGCGTTGCTATTTGGCCTGGATTAGCCATTTTAAGGTAAGTAGTCTAAAAAACCTTATAAGGAGTACTTATCTGGTTGCAATGCTCCGACTTTAACTCCAATGCTAATCATAAATAAATACCACCTGGGGTGGTTGCTGGAGAGCTTGATGAGTGACTCGTGTCGGAGCGATGCTGTGAGATGTGTGTCTCGTTTGAATGAGCACGCGACTTCTAGATTGATCTAGAATCTTTCTCTTCTCCTACACATCCGTTACTTTCGTTTGTCACTTACCCCTGCGACTAGGCTAGAACCCAACGAGTTACGCTTACCCCGATATGGATTTGACTTACATAATAATAATAAATAATAAATAAATACAATTGGAAGCAAAATATTGCAAGCGGCTGCATTAATGACAAATGCTTAGAAGTGAATTAATGTATTAGTGAATGATTTCGATATGATTTCAAGTAATTGCGAACTGCATTCAGATAATTGCAAATAATTCAAAGGTGACTTTGATCCATTGCAACGCGTTTGCAGGTATTTTTGTGTGATTGAGTATCATTAATATGCGTATTACTTAACATAAATAAACGAAATATGGAAGAAACAATAGAAAACAATGTATAGTGGTAATAATATCAGTGGAGATAAGGATCTGATCTTGGTAAGTAAATAGAAGAACAATAGAACGAAATTATAACACGGGAAAAGAAGATATATTTGCTTCTTCTGTAATCATAAAACGTCATGAATAATAACGCTACTTATCAGAAGAAAAAAACATAACGTAGAAGAACAATATTTCTTAATATAAACATGAATCATTAAGTGATTTTTCTTTTTTTTTTTTTGTTAAGCAGCTTGAATTAATCCGGAAATTTTTTAAAATGAATTTTGGGTAATGTATGGTAAGTTACCATATTTACCGATAAAATTACCATAAATGACTCACATTTTGTCCAAAATGTGAACTTTTCTACATTATATTCAACACTTTTATATCAAACGTATATTATATTTATTTGTCTACCTCGGATTGGGATTGCTTATTTAGATATTACAATATAAAGTACAAATTTTATTTATCATGATTACTTCAATAAGTCTTCAAAGTCTTGTTCTCATAATTGAAAAAAAGTGCGCATCCTATGAGAAAAAAAAATGTTATTAAACATTATATTGTATTTTGTGTCGCATTTTCATAAATTTCATTTGTGTATTTTCAATGTTTTTTTTACGATTTAAACTAAAAATACGCATCGTAGCGTAAAGTAGTATTGAACAAAGTATATATAATTAAGGTGACAAATGTTGTTAAATTAAATATAATTGTAGCTTCTGTATTTTTATTAGATGTTTATAACAAGAGTTTATAAGTTGTTTTTGTTTTTTTGGTTGAAAAACTTTTGTCTTTTTATTTATTTTTTTTTCGTCCCTTGTGTCGTTATTCCAACAGTTTAATGTAGTTACTTTTAATCTTATTTTTGATGATTCATAGAAAAGCTACTTGTTCTATCTAAAAATTATTAATAAAAAATTTGTAGATCCTTTTTTGGTGAACAACTTTTGTCTATTATTTTTTTTTCATACCATGTGTCGCATTCCAAAAAATTTAATTTTCTATCTTTAATGTTATTTTTTACGATTAACACAAAAACTACGCGTCCTATCAACAAAATTACTAATGACAAATTTGCAGCTCTTTTTTGGATAAGCAACTTTTGTCAATTCATATTTTCATAGTTTGTGTCGTTTTTCCCAAAATTTAATTTCTTATTGTTTAATGTTATTTTTTACGAATAAAACAAAAAACACGCATCCTATGAAAAATAATGCATAACAAATTTGTAGAACTTTTTTGGGTCAACAGATTTTTTCTTATTATTTTTTGTCGTAGCTTGTGTTAATGGGGGGGGGGGCTGGATGACGTTATTAGGGTGGGTTCAAAAAAGAAGTTATTAGTATGGTTTTATTTCGTAGACACTCCTCTTCAGTCCCTATACAACTTGGCACGTTTCGATCAAACCCTAAGCATG
The DNA here is from genome assembly GCA_011634705.1 of Andricus grossulariae. Taxonomy (NCBI): domain Eukaryota; kingdom Metazoa; phylum Arthropoda; class Insecta; order Hymenoptera; family Cynipidae; genus Andricus; species Andricus grossulariae. The sequence goes on along the minus strand of JAABKJ010008122.1, from coordinate 5,183 downwards.
AGTTTAATTTTTGATAATCCAAAATTTCCCCATGTTAATAAAATGGAATGCGCCCAGTGACACGTGTTAATATTTGAGTTTCGACAACAAGAAAAATCATGGATTTATTTCCTCAGGAAATTGAAACTTTTGGGAGGAGGTTGACTTACCCTATAGCTATAAAAGATTTTTTTTTGACAATCCTAGTGGACATATTTGATTAATATATAGATATTATTGGTCCACAAAAGCAAGGAGACCAAAATGAGCGATAAATTTGCTGAAAAATCTGTTTTACTTGAGAAAGTGAGCTTAAACAAGGTTTGAAACCCAAACAAAAAGTCGTAAAAATATTCTTAGTTCTTCATGTTCTCCTACATGTTCTCCTTGTCTCATTTCGGTATATCTTTCGCCTATTTAGGAGAATGTGTGTCCACGTGGAGTCTAGCTCCCCCCCCCCGTCCTCCTCGTGAACAAATGTGGAATTTTATTATACCCCCCGCCCCCCTAAACTGACCACGTGCTATATGAGTGGCTCCTTAGCTGAGTCAGTTTCCTGATATAATTTTAAGAAAATGAAAAAAAAGTTGAAGAAAATCGATTAATATCTTCAATCCCAGTTGAGAGTTCTTGTAATTTTGCATGGATTTAAATATTCACTTAATCACTTGGAATATTAACCGATGTTCATCAACTTTTTTTCATTTTCTTACAATTATATCAGGAATATGATTCAGCTAATTAAAATTTAATTGAGTCATGTATTTATGATGTTAGTTATTTTAACAGGCCTTAATCTCATGCCAATAAAAGGGTCATCGTATCGGGGGGAGGGGGCTGCCCAGTTTCCTGGTCCGGGACGGCATCCCCCTACGCCTACAGCGGCTGCCCGGCCCGGGGTGGTAACACACAAACTACTTCCGACGTGACCGTCGGCCGTAGTTTGTGAATCGCAGACCTAAATACAGTGGAACTCGGATTCAACTTTCCCGGATTTACCGATTCCGAGAATTGACGCCGCGCCGCGGGTAGGCTTGTCAGGAGCTGCACAGGGTGTGCGGGGTTCACGAAGGCGTGACAAAACATGAACTGTTTACGTTCGCAGTTCCGCTAAATCTGTTTTTTTTTGTTGGGTAGGTCAGGTCCAAGGACAGCCTTGAAACCGACGGTAAATCCGAGTTCGACTGTATTTAGCATGCTGGAAAAGTCGCAAATGCAGAGGACTCGCAAGCCATATATTAGACTATTAGAGTCATAGCCATAGAAATACACGAAACAGGTCGCATAGATAGAAAACACATGGCTAGCTATAACCCATGAATCAAAACTTAATAGTTATTCTTTCTAAAAGTGTTCCTATAGATTTACCTAGTTACGACTTTCACTTCTAGAAGATTTACAATATTCTAAGGTCAACAGAAAATTGTTTAGTAGACGTTGAATTTTCAACTAAAATGGATAATTTTTTAACTGAAACAGATATACCTGTAATGAAATACATGAATTATCAAATTAAAAATATAAATATTCAATCAAATAATTCAATCTTCAACTACAAAATACACACTTTTAATAAAAAATGAAATGTTTATATTTTTATTTATAAAAATGAATGTTTAATCAACAAAAAAATGTTAAAAAATAATTAATTTTTCAATGTTGAACTAAAATGATGGGTCTTCAACAAAAACAAAAAATATTGTACAAAGTTGTTCAAGTTCCAACCAAAAATGATAAATTCTCAATTAGTTAAAATTTCAACCAAAAAAGATTTTCATAATGAATCAGGTACAGTTGAATTCAACCAAAGAAGACGAATTTGCAACAAAATAGGGACATTTAAAACCAAAAAGAAGAATACATGAATTTTGTTTTCAATTGAAAAAATAATTTTGAACGGAAAAAGTTTACTTTTTAACAAAAAATGTAATAGTTGATATTTCCAACAAAAAATATTTTTATTTTAAATAAAAAACAGTTACGTTGTAGCAAAAAAAAACAACTTTTCAACTAAATAGTTGAAAGTAAAATTTTTAAACCAACATAAACTAAAAAAAAGTGTGCAACAAAATTGTATAATGAACGATTTTTTCAATAAGTTCAGATATTGAAAAAAAATTAAAAATTATTTTTTACAGGGATGTAATTATACAAAAATAAACTTCTGTTGTGCAATTTTGTGTACTTACGAAAGTTTAATAAAAGTTACTTCCTTTTAGTTCAAATGAAATCTTCCGAAAAAAATTATTTTTGATAGGGATGTAATTATTCTTATTTTAAATTTTGTTTGGGCAATTATTTTGCATAAATTGATTTTCTGGAGTTTATGTTTCTTTAAAAAGAAACCTTTTTTTGAAACACAGTTTTTTAAGATGAAAATGGTTGAATTTGCGATCAAGAAAGAAAAAAAAATAACCACATTGTTCAAGGTTGAAGCCAAAAAGGCGAATTTTCAACTGACCCAGTAAAACGAAACTAATTGAGGCGAATTGAAATGAATTCGCTAAAGCCTCCGTGAATCTCGCTTTGCGACAATCTCAAATTGGAGCAGGCCATGAATTCTTCTAAATTCGGAAATAAGTAATTCAACCTTCAAATCTACTATTCGCCCTAATTCGGTGAACAATTTTTAGGGGACCTAATTCAATTCTCAGTTCGTTGCTCAGTTCGTTTAAACGAATCAGCAAGCGGAATTCGGGCGAATTCCAAAATATAAATTCGCTGCAAGTCGCCTCAATTAGTTTCATTTTACTGGGGATACAGATCAATTTTGTACCAAAAATGTCATAGTTAAATTTTCAATTGCAAATATTAATTTTCAACAAAAAAATATGAATCCTTAACTCAAAGTGTAATAGTCCATATATTTGAACCAAATATTGAAATATTAACCGAATGGAATGATTCTCTTTCAAAATCGTTCAATTTCGAACAAAGTAATTAAATTTTTCACCAAAACAGATGAATTTTCAATTAAAGTAATGAGTTGAATAACTTGAATAGTCAAATTCCCGGTTCAAAAAATTAATTATCAACCAAAGAGAAATGAAGGTCATGTGCGCGTAACCTCAAATTTTTTTTCACATTTTTTTCAAAGTCAACTTATGTTCACACAAAACGCGATATCGAGTTGAAAATTTGGGAAACTAAATATGAAGCACTAAGGAACGCGGCTCTATTCCAAAATTGTTATAATTATGAAAAAAACATTTTTGTAACAAAATTCTTCTTTCGCTTTTTTCATAATTATAAAAATTTAGGACCATAGCCGAATTTCTTAGTGCTTAATATTTAGTTTCCCAAATTTTCAAGTCGATATCGCGTTTCGTGTGAACATAAGTTGACTTTGAAAAAAATGTGAAAAAATGTTTTGAGGTTACACGCACATGGCCTTTTTATTACCTTCTTAGTGTTTTTGTAGATTAAAAAAAATGTTAATCCCATGATGGGAGAAAATTTTCAATTTTCCTACATTGGGATATAAATTTACATGCCTCTGCCACCACAATTTGGATAGTGAAAATGAAAAAATGGTTGAAAGAGCAATAAAACGGATTGATTGTTGTAAAAAAGATTTGTGAACTACATTTTGACAGGATCTAGAAAAATAACGGTTTTTATAGCTACTGGTACTGAAAAAAAGTGTATCTAGTTACCAATTCGTTACTTACTTGCAGAAGTAATTTCGTTACCCCTATCGTTGCCCAAAAAAAAGCAACTAGTTACAGTAAATAGTTGAAAGGAACTAGTTACCTCCCAACCCCGGTAATATTTCGTATTACATACATCCAATAAGTAAGAGTCTAAAGTTCGCAACGTGTATCAAAAACGAAAAGAACGAAAAATGAAGTATTTGAAAAGTCAAAATTTTTAAAATAATTATTACAATTTTTAGTTCCAAAAGCACCTCCAAACAGTTTCATCCGTCCAGTGCATGTGGAACCCACCCCAAATCAACCCCTAAATATTAAAAAATACACAATTTTGAAAAGTGAAAATATCTTCAACGCTTATTGCAGCATTTAGTGCCAACAGCATCACAAAAAAGTTATATATGGATGCTGAAAATCGAGTCAATGAAAATAAAAGGAAAAGTACTTACTTGACTCTATGTGCCTTTTTTTTAGAGAGACCCCTTCCATAGGTTCGGGTATTAGACTTAGAGTTTTTAGTCTTACAAGGAGAGGACGCGAGATGAGAATCGCCGATTCGACTGGGACTTTGCAGGATGAAAGTGCATCAAAATCCATTAGGGGTGAGAAAGTAACAACAAAATATCGTTTTTGTCGCATTTTGGAAAAATTGTTAAACACTATAGTCCAGCGGATAGTGACTATTTCTCCAGTGAATTATGCAAATTATGTCAGAAGCAATTCTATGTTTTTTTAGGTATATAAAACTTCAAAAAACATTTTGAAGGCGAGCAACATCCGCATGTTATTAAAAATATTAAATTATATTTTCCGTTCAAACTATCCAAGATAGGAAAAATTATAAGTTCATCTAAAAAATATCGATGATTTTTTACTATATATTATATATTATATTTTTTTTTCCTTGAAAAACAATATATAAACTTGGGTTTTTACTTTTATCGAATATTATTTGTAGATATTTAACATTTTTATTCAAATTTCTTTTTTACATGCATTTTTACAAAAAGTTGAGAAATGTTTTTTTTTACGGAAATCATGTAACTTCTTTATAATTTTCATTTTATTTCAGTTCACTGACATTGATTAAAATGATCAATAAACACTTCAATTGAATAGGACTTCATATTTTTCGCTTTCGTTTCTGCAAACGTCCATTCAGGAGTGATGTTAGCTTCATCTTCATAAGACGAATCTTCGAGAGCTTTTTAGACACGATATCTGGTTTTCCAGTGACCTCGATAGACTAATATTTTGAAAACACATGTGAGTTTCGGCCCTGCGTATAGAGCATATAGGACGCATTTCGCGGAAACCATCATACGGAGAAATTTTCGAGTATCGGTATTCCGAGAAAATGACAATGCCACTGCTGTAGCACTAAGGAAAAGATAAATCCTTTTGAATAAATAATGTGAAGTAATTTTTTGGACTTGTCAATAGTTTACCAATTTTTTTGTGCAAAAAAATATAGACTTGAATTTTTACTTTTATTGAATATAATTCCCAGGCGGAAAAATTATATATAGTGTGAAGTATTATATATAGTTT
>JAABKJ010008121.1:0-11530 GCA_011634705.1 Andricus grossulariae | reverse complement strand
TCACTAACACTCGTATTTTTTAAAGGGAGACTTGGAAAAGGGGTTCGAGATGTGACAGATCACTCTTCTGTGACCAGTCACTAACACTAGTATTTTTTAAAGGGAGACTTGGAAAAGGGGTTCGAAATGTGACAGATCACTCTTCTGTGACCAGTCACTAACACTAGTATTTTTTAAAGGGAGACTTGGAAAAGGGGTTCGAGATGTGACAGATCACTCTTCTGTGACCAGTCACTAAAATGCCATACTACAAAATGAAAATACGGCAAAAAATGCCGTATCTGTATACACTACGTTTTTTGAAATGCTTAAAAAAAATAGAAAATGATTGATTTAAGTTTACAAGTAAAGCATTTAAATACAGACCTCACAATCTTTCTCCTATTCCCATATTTTCACCTTTTTCCCCTTTTTCAAGCAACTTCCTGTTTTTCGCCTTTTTCCCATTTTTTCGCTCAAATGGTCGACGATTGAACTTTTTTGTTGAAAACATGTTTTTTGGTGGAAAAATAATCTTTTCAAATGAAAATTTACCTATTCTATTTTCGGTTCAAAATCAATCCTTATTAGTTGAAAATTCAACTAATCAGTGTTTCATTAATAATTGATCTTTTTTGGTTTGAACTACTTTGTTGAAAATTGATTGTTTTTAGTTGAAAATTCATCTTTTTTGTTTGAAAATTCAACTACTTGGTTCAAATTTCAGCTATGTATTTTGTTGAAGATTCCATTGTCTTTTAGAGAATTTAACAACTTGGTTGAAATTCTTTTCCTCTTTTGACTGAAAATCTTTCCTGTTTGAAAATTCAGCTCTTTTTTTTTAAATGAGACTTTTTAGTGTGAAAGTTCATTTCCTTTGAAAGAAATTTTATCTTTTTCGATTAAAATGCAACTTTGTGGTTAAAGATTAATCTGTATGGGTATAGAATTTAACTATTTTATTGGAAATTCTTAGCTTATAGTTGAATTCAACGTTTTTCTGCGTTTAAACTTCAAATCTTTTTTTTTGGTTGAAGTTTAATCTTTTTGGTTTAATAATAATACCATTTTTGCTAAAAATTCATCTTCGTAGGTTGAAACTTTAACTATTTGGTTAAAAATTCGCCCCATTTTCTTGAAACTTAAACTATTTGGTTGTAAATGCAACTGTTTCGTATAAAATTCATTTTTTGGTTTGCTCAAAGTAGCGTGAAGTAGTTTTTGAACGGCCCCTTGTAGGGGAGACTAGTACGTATATTAAATTCCAGTACATAGTGGATAATGTACATTTTTTCATACTATTTCTCGTAAAAAATTATTAAAGTAATTTCATTCCTGCTATAAAAGATAAACACTATCCAGTATCTAGAGGTATTCAGTACGTACCATGCCGCCCGACCTCTACTTTTTCAGCATTTTCTTCAATTTTTATTCCTAAGATCAATCTACAGACACGTTGCATGCGCATAAATACTCATAATCTGTAATCTAAAGACTTAGACCTGATAGTGATAAAATGTCTACTTTACAATGTTAGCACAAGACTAAAATTTCCTAGTTTATTTTTGGACTGAGGTATAAGAAAAGGGCACTTATTCCGTTCGCAAGAGTCTTATATGTGTCGTGAATGTGTATAGGAAGCTGCTATATAATCCTCCTCAGATTGCTCCTACACATTCAGATGTGCAGTTAAGTGCATGAATGCTATTCAAGCTACCGTATGTCGATGGCCCTGGTCCAGCATTCGCTTATCTAGATTCTCCGTGGTAACGTACTTGCCATATCTAACTATCTAATTGTGCACTCGCTTGCACCTTACGATAAGCGTCTGTAATTACATAATTCCCTCGTGAAGCATGTGACCGTCCGCTAATGTTTTAATCAGAGCTGGAGAGAAAACACTTAAACTATTTCCTCAAATCATTTTTAATTGATAAATTTATGTTAAAATCTTAATCTATTGATTCAGAAAATTCAACACTTATTGATGAGATTTCAAAAAAGCAAAGATGGCGGGTTGGTCACAAAAAGAACTGGAGGCTCACTAAAGTTGCGTCTTAAATACAAGTTGGTATCTTTTAGAACTTGAACTCCGATAGAAACCTGTGGAGACCCTGGATTCGTTGTCAGAACACTTGAATGACAAGATTTTTTTTGTAAAAAGTTTGCTACATAACCTACAAATAATATTTCTCAGACCATTATATCTATTCTGATTGCGATAATATTTTGTACTTTAATTCTCTTCATTAAATTATGTCCATAAGAGTTTTATTACATGTGTGCTTTAACGTAAAAGTTGTGTTATTAACTATAGATAAAATGTCGAAGTGGAAGAGCGAAAAATAGGTTTTTTGGAAATAGTCTCTATTAAGGGGGTCGTCTGGTGTAGAGGGTCCAAAAAATAGATTTTTTTCTTTTTCGCTCTAATATTAGTATTGGGTCTTCAGACTAGCCTCCTGAAGTTTTTAAGGCGTTCCCGAGCTTCTTTTATGCTACATAGCACCAAGCAGCTGCAAAATGTATTTTCCATGCGTAGCTTTGACTAGGGCAGCACGTTGGAGATAAGATAAGATTCTTTTGTACTAATCGAGCATTTACTGAATCATAGCTCCATCTTATTCTTTGTGCATAAAAGTAGGGCGTCTGAGCGTCAGCGTTTTTCTCAAAACCACGTTTCTCAAATTAGCGGTCACGGTAACTCAAAACCTATCAAACCAATTAACTTGTTCTTGCGTATTTAACCAGTTCATGAGTGTAATTTCTCAGTGAGGTACTCCTAACTGAAATTTTTTTTTCAACGATTTTATTTAAACAAAAAAGAGCACATTTTAGGGGCAAAAATGACACTCTCCGGTTTTTGTCTACAATTTTTTTAACAAAATTTAATTTGTTTAGATCACCGGAGATTTTTGGACACCCGCCCTTATACCGCCAATGTATGCAGCTCTGCGAAACTGAACAAATTTTTTTTGGGGGCAATATCAGTAGACAGATGAATCTTGAAAGTGTCTAAAAGATCCATTGTTGCCTCGTCTTCAAAATAGGAACCAAAAATTGGTTCTAATAGATACCCCACTTTTTTCTGTGGTCGGTCAACGATTTTTCTATGCTGTCTTACATTGGGCGGAAGATGGGGGGGGGGAGGTGGTCAAAACTATTTCTTACGCAAGATATTTTTAAGCCCACGAACCATTAAAAAACGGAAGTTAAACAGATTTGATGGTAAACAGCTGTTTTCCCGTATATAATCTAGTTCGTAATGTAGTACCTAGTACATTAATTGTAAAAAAATTAAGTTATTTATTGACAATTGAAACATTATTTGTTACTTGTGATTTACTTAATAATATTACCAGAACGTAGTAATATTAGTATTAATATCAACTATAATAATCTTTGATTTATTTACGAACTCATTATAAATGAATCAACAAATAAGGGGTCATTCCAAAATTACGAAAGGCTTTGTGACAATTTGATAGAAAATTCTCCGATTTGGTAGAAAATTTAGCTATTCGACCGAAAGTTGAAATACTTTCTTGAAAATTCAATTTTCCAGTTGAACATTTATCATTTCAGTTGAAAATTCATCTCTTCTATTGAAAATTAATCTATTTTGATGGAAAATGTTTTTTTTTTATAATTATTTTTTTCAACTGAATATTTTGGGTTCAAAATTGATATTTTTTATGTGAAAATTAAACTATTGGGTTGAAAAATTTATTTTGTAGAAAACTGGTCTTTTTTGGTAGAAAATCAATTTTTTCATTAAAAATGCAACTTTTTGGTTGAAAATTAATCCGCTTTAGTTGAGAATTGAAGTATTTTGTAAAAAAGTTGTCTTTTTTGGTTAACTTCAGTTGTTTTTTCTTTAAAATTGAAATCTTTTTTTTTAAATTTCGATTATTATATTTTTTTGGAAAAGTAGAACTGTTGGGTTAAAAGTAGAACTACTTCTTAAAAAATTTATTTATTGTATTGAAGGTCCGTAATTTTAGAATAAAATTCGTCTCTTTTTAGGCGGACTTAAACTTGCGAGCCGCGCGCGCAACGCGTAATGAGAATGTGCCCACGCTATGTGCAGATTTTTTTTTAAATGTCAGTACTTCTAATTATCTAGCCAGGCTAAATTTAAACACGTGACATATAAGCTTATACATTTTATGAGCATTGAAAACAAATTAAAAATGGGTTTATTTAAAGATCTTTTTATATTGAACAATTATGAACGATTTCTTTGAGACATTATGCCTTTTTTCTAAACCCAAAATTTGGAAAAAATTGAGATTGTTCAAACAAATTTCTCCAAGGAATTGATGAATAAAATAGGATCTATTTGTATAATGACATCAATTTTATACAAAGGAAAATATTATAAGTAATGTGTTTAAGAAATTTATTAACCTAATATTTAATCGCGAATCAAGTACTGCCAATTAATTTTTAGTTTTGAAATTATGCATCGATTATGAATCATTGATAAGAAATTTTTCGTTTATATTAAATTATATAATGACAAATTTATCTTCAAATAACATCGCTCTATCAAATGTAAGCAATTAAAATTTTTTCGCTCATTTCAAAGATGCTAGAATGCTTAATTGTTTAAATCGTCTTTTATTCGTTATATTTGTTTATTTAAAAAAATACAATGTTTTGCAAGATCTTGCTAGACCATTTCTCTTGAAATTTCCTTAATTTTGTTTTTACAAAAAAAAAAAGAAACCAAATTGTTTCAGAACCGTAGACTAAATTTTAATTTGTACCAAAAAATTCACTTTTTTCCACTGTACAGCAGCTGAAATACATTAAACCTTTCTTGATAAACAATTGAATAAATTGAATATTATAATATAATGAAAAAAATACCAACACTCTTGAATTAATTAAATACAATATACTCTCAAGAATATTCCCTGATTTTAAATTCTTATCTCGAGAATTGAAGCAACTAAATGTCTTACCAATTCTAGCTTTTACTACTTATCTCACTTTAAATAACGTGCTAGAGCGCACAGTGGGGCAAAAAAACGACCGTGGACAAATTGATTTTCAGATTACAATTTTCATCCTATTTGAACTGTTTTTTCACATGAGATCTAATTAGATTCTGAATCAAACTGTAATAGTCGATTTAAAAGAAATTGAATTATCTTTTTATTTGATAACAAAAATAAAATTTTGACCTTTGAAGTGTATCGTTTTTAACAAATACTCGGAATCATTAAAAAATATGTAGAAAGCATGAATAAACGATCTATAAAATATGTTCAATAGCAACGCAAATGTTAAAAAATGTATTGAATTTATTATGAACAAATAAGTAAATGAAAATGTTTTCTTAGGGATTGGCAACGATACGTCAGTTGCTTCGCAGTAAATTGAAACAATTTCTGAACAAAGTTATTTTTTTTGTTGAATTAATAAAAGTTAATAATCATCATCATCCACATTGGAAATTTATGATGAAATAAATAAATTTTTTCTACGAAATCTATGTCATATATTACTTGGTGATGAAACCAAAGTATCATATTTGGTCATCCAATAAAAATTTATAATTGTTTAAACTACCTTAATTAACAAATGCTCTCTTTGGCTATTTTTGGACCTACAAACTTGGTTGTTTCATTGCAGTGAACTGTAAATAACTAACTTATAAATTTGTAAGAACATTTCGATGACGCTAAATGATTTTAATTGTTAACAACAGATGATGTAATCAATTTTCATCACGTCATGTATTTATAAATAAAATTTCGTTTTTTTCACGGAATTATCAATCAATTATTTATAGCAATGACTTCTTGCTATGAATCGACAACATTCAATAATTGTTCGAACAAACTTAATTAACAAATGCATTATTTGTCATTTTTTTAGGATTCATGTCTTGTAATTTTAACGTCATCAACTGTTAATAACAAATTTTTAAATATTTTTCAGATTTCATTTGAAAGAAAGAATGTTCAAACCGGATAACAATTGTCTTATATGAAAATCAATTTGTTCACGGAGGTTTTTTTGCCCGATTGTGGAGCGCTTTAGAGGTCTTTCAAAAAATACGTCACACATCTATGGGGTAGGGTGACAGGTTTTGTGACCATTTGTGGCATAGGGAGGAAGGTTTAACGCAGAATATGACATCAGCCCCCTTTAACCCCTTTATCCCCTGTTTTCTTTTATAGTTAATCATTTTTAATTGAAAAGTCTAATATTATGTTTTTGGTTCAGAATCAATTTAGCGAGAGCACGAAAGAATGATGAAGGAGAAAAGACATAAGGAGAAAGAAAGGTACATGGAAGAGGTGGAGAAAGCGGTAAAGGTAGGTAGGTAATGAGAAGTGATAAACAGGGAAACAGGAGGAAGGAAAGGCATAAATGAAGAAATAGGAAAGAGAGAGTGGACGAAGCACTTGAAGGCGGTGTTAGGAGGGGTGAAAATAGGGTAAGGGGAGAAGGAAGAAAAGCGATAGAAGGAAACGAGGACAGCGAAAACGAGATTTGTAAGGAAGAGGTGAATGAGGCGATTGCTCGGTGGAAAAGAAATAAGGCCACAGGGGAAGATGGCTTGGAAAATAAAGCACTGGAATATGGAGGATTAGGAGTGAGAGAAGAGATGTGGAAAATTTGCAATAAAGTATGGAAAGGAGAAGGGTGGCCGGAGTAATGGAAGACAGTGCTGGTAGTACCGTTAATAAAGATAGGAGAGGGCAAAAGGATAGAGGAATAAAGAGAGATAACACTAATGTCGGTGGGATATAAAATTTATGCGGAAGTGCTTAGAAGGAGGTTAGAAAGACAGGTGGAAGAAAGAGGAAATATACCACCAAATCAAACGGGTTTTAGAAAAGGAATGGGAACCACAGATAACATCTACGTGCTCAACTATCTAGTCAATAGGAACCTAGGGCGAAAGAAAGGGAAACTAGTCTCACTGTTTGTCGATTTTTAAGCAGCATTTGACTCAGTTAACAGAAGGGTATTATGGGCAATCATGAAAGTGAGAGGAGTAGACGAAGAATTATTAGGGAGCATAAAAGAAATATTTGTGGAAACTAAGATATGGGTGAAGATAGGAGACAAGAAAGGAGAGGAATTCGGGGCAGGCAGGGGGCTCAGGCAAGGGTGACCATTGAGCCCACTTCTGTTTAGTATTCTTCTGGCAGATTCAGAGGAGAAGTTGGAGAGGAACAGGCAAAGTCTACTCACTAGCATATGCAGATGATGTGGTTCTAGTAGAGGATGATGAAAGAGGTATAAATCTGATGATGAGAGTGTTCGAAGACTATGCGAGAGAAAAGGGTTTAACAGGGAATGTGAACAAGACTAAGATTATGTATTTTCAAAATAAAAAGGGTAGAGTAGAGTGCGAATGAAAGATAAATACCGTAGTGGTGGAGTTGGTGGTGGAGTTTTGCTACTTAGGATTTGGGTTCGAAAAGAGAGGAGGAAGCGAACTGCAGGTGAGAAAGAGATTAGAATGTGCAAGCAAGTAATGGGACAAGTATGGGGTATAGGAAAAAGAAGGTTCAAGGACGAATGGAGGATGAGAGTGTGGATGTTTGATGTGTAGGTATGGTCAGTGTTAAGCTATGGAGTGGAAATTTGGGGATGGAAAGAACATAAGAGAGTAGAAAGTTTGTATGAGAGATTTTTGAGATGGGTTATGGAAGTGAGATGGAGGTGCCCAGGATATATGCTAAGGGAAGAAATAGGACGAGAAAAAATGGGGGTCAGGCAAGTGAAAAGAGCCTGGAACTTAGAAGAGAAACTAAGAAGGGGAGAAGGAAGACAAATTGCACAAGCGTGTGCTCAGGAGGTTATGGACAAAGAGAGGAGGGGTAACGTGGGGCATTCAAAATGGGAGAATGAGATATATGAAATGAGGTTTAAATGTGGTATGCAAGGGAGGGGTAGAGAGTGCGAGGAAATAGAGGAAAAGATGAAGGCATGGCTAGGGGAGGAAAGATGGGAACAAATCCCAGATTCAAGATACAACAGCTGGTATAGAATGGTTGAGAGGCAGGGGGAACTAGAGTACCTGCAAAAGATTAAAAAGGAGAACAAATGGAATAGAGTGGTGAGATTCAGAATGGGAGAGGGTGTAAGAGCATGTAGGTACTGGATGAATTAGGAAGAGAATCTGTGTAGAGTATGTAGGTATGAACAGGAACCATGGTTGCATGTGTTAGAGAGGTGTACAGGGGATACAAGGGGAGGGGAGAGTCTAGAAGAAAGAATGAAATGGTTTCTGAATGAAAATGGTCAGGGGGAGGAATGGATGAAGAAGCTGGAAGATCTGAGAGAGAAAGCTGGATGCACAGGGTAGAAGAAAAAGCCAAAAAATGACTCCTAAAGAAGCAGAATTACGAAGTAGTCTTGCGGAATAGAGTCCACTTTCGAGATTGATAATGGTAAGAGGAAACGGAAGCGGAGGGCAAAGTCTCAAGCGTTTAGAAATAAGAATAATTTAAAACGATATGTAGCAAATAGTTAGTAAGATAGTATAAGGCTTGTGTGTAAGAATATATGTAATTGTTATGTAAAGGCTTTTAAACCCGTGAAAGAAAGAGAGTATAAACAAAATAAAGAAGTATTTGGTGGAAGATTTAACTATGTGATTTAAATTTTTTTTTGGTTTTTTAGTTGAAAATTCATTTTCTTAACTGAAAATTTATGTAATCCAACTTTGCCTGAAAACTTATTGTTTTTCATTGAAAATTCAATTATTAAATTTTTCATTGAGAATTCATCTTTTTTGGTTGAAAATTCAAAAACTTGATTGAAAGTTAAACTATTTTGTTTAGCATTCACTTCACTGGTTAAAGATTGAACTATATTGTTGATAATGCATTTTTTTTTGCTGAAAATTTAACTATTATATTACTGTTCAAAAATTGATCATTTGTAGTAAAAATTCAACGATTTGGTTAAAAATGCATGTATTGTGTTGTAAATTTGTCCTTTTTGTTAAACAATTAATTTTATCGATCGAAAATTCATCTTTCTGGATAAGAAATCACCTGTTTGGTTAAAAATGCATTTTTTGGTTAAAGGTTCATCTCTTCAGTTGAAAACTTACCTAGTTTCATGAATAATCGTTTTTTTAAATTAATTTTTTGAGGAAAATTCAATTAATCCATTCTTGGCTAAAAATTTATCGTTTTTAATTGAAGATTCAAATATTACATTTTTCTTTGAAAATTTGTCTTTTTTGGTTAAAAATTCAACTTCTTGGTTGAAAGCTGAACTACTTTATTAAAAATTCATTTAATTGATTGAAGATTGAAGGATTTTGTTGAAAAAGTCATTTTTTGGGGTAATAATAATTTATGAACAGAAATATAACTATTCTATTTTTTGTACATTGATCGTTCTTAGTTAAAAATTCAACTGTATAATTTTTCGTTGCAAAATAATCTTTTTTTTATTAAGATTCAACTATTTGGAAAAAATGCAATTGTTTTTGGTTCAACTTGAATCTTTTTGCTTCTAAAATACGACCATTTGTTTGCACATTCATTTTTTAGTAATAGATTTAATGCTTTCAAGATGATTCATTGTAATAATCGGGTTTCAATGTTTTTTTTTTCACACGATTGAAACTCGAAACACCTGCTTTTGATAATTTACCATTTTTTCATGTTGAAAGTTTAACTATTAGGTCAAACATTCGTCTATTTTGCTTCAAAGTTCAAATATTTGATCATAAAAGAAACTGATCTAAATTTGTTTTTTTGTATGTTCGAAATGTGGAAAAATCATCTTTTCGAGTTTAAAAGTCAACTGTATTCTAAAACAATAGACGTTTTAGCTTTAAAACTCTACGATTCTGTTGAAAATTCACCTCTCTTGGTATACAATTAATCTCTTTTGGTAGAAGATTCAACTATTTTGTTGAAATTGCTAACTATTTCAGTTTGAAATCTTAAGCGTATTATATCGAATTTAATATGGTACCTGTACATTCATTTGATTGAAAAGAATTTATTATCGTAAAAAATCAACCCATTTCCATGTTTTGGGAGAATTTTGGGCTGTGAAGTCGTCTGTTAAAATATGATGTTTTTATACTTTTTGTTTTATTCTAGGTCTTTATCAAATGAAATCGAAGACAATATTTTAACTTAAAAGGGGGGTGGATGTTCGTATATGCTTTGTTTGATGATCTGTGATGAAGAAGAGGAGAGGTGGACAAACTTTTCAAAATAGCATGATTTAGATTTTGAACGGCCTCTCAGCAGAATGGAAGAAATTAACATTTATTAATTAAAAGTGTTATATTGCGCACTCTTAAATTTAAATTGCAGGTGAATTATTACGAATACTTTGGAGAAAAGTGAGTATTTATTATTACTATACTCTCACTTGTCTGAAATTATTATTAGCACGAGAGCGAAATGCATTCGTATTAGACATCTCAATAAAAAAAGAAGCGAGATTGTATCTACCTTCTAAGTGGCAGTGATTGAAACTCTATTGGCTAGATGCTTTGCTCTTGAATCGTATCGAGCAGTTTGAGCAAATTGAAATTACACGTACGAACAAACCTCACGCACCTAATAACACGAAGCGATCATCTCTACGTGCTTGTTCTGCCTGGAGGAAACACGTTAACATGAACGATCATTATGTAGTATTAATGTTCTCTACCTTTCTCGTAGACCCACTAATCTTTGCCTTCACTCTTATTCAGGCTACATAAACGTGCGAACCTTCTGAACCAGTTTCTTCAACAGCTCATAATGTTTTGCAAAACAATCAAAACAGAAATCTAACATTCCTTTTAAAAACTCATTAATGGCATTTCTTTAATAAAGCAAAAATTATTAGTAGGAACCTAATTATTATATAAGAGCTTAACTTAGAGATTATGATTAGAGTAAGGAGTGCGGATCTTACTATGGGATTATCAGTCGCTTTACGTATGTTTGTGTGATCTCTGACACATGATGACTTTTTGAAGTTCCTCGCCTGAGGTAATTGCTAAAGAGATTGATTAGCGACATGTATAGAAATGGTTTACGGAACCAACAAATGAGTCTGACAAACACACTTTGTGTAGTCTGGATTTAAAAGTGTCTAAGTCTGAAATAAAAAAGTGCAGTTGAAAACTCACTTTATTTTCTAAGCAAAATCTTCAGTTTTCAACATAATAAATATTTTAAAAGTACAGTAAACTTCTGTATATTTCAAAGACCGCTTATTTTAAAGTTCACCTTATTTAAACCCCCTACAAGCACTTATTTTAAATTGCGCAGTTTCGTTATCTCCCACCGCGGTCCCTGTACACTCTACTTCGCGTCAGTGGATGACCTATAAAAAAAAGAGGCCCGAAGAGCACTCTCGTTGGTTTAAATTGAGTATTTTTTCACGACGTCATTGGTACTCTCACCTCAAATTTTGTATAGTTGATTGTATTTCGCGAAACACTTAAAACACTTGAAAAATATTACTATCGAGACCTGTATAACGTACCTTTACGTTTCGGAGATTTTCTCCAAAAAGTCGTATGCAGTTGCAGTACCATGTACTAACCTCCCTA
>JAABKJ010008120.1:0-11530 GCA_011634705.1 Andricus grossulariae | reverse complement strand
CGAAAGTCATTTTTCACATAAAACCAATACCTTCTCATTATGATGAGAATGTAATAATTCATTATGTTTTGTGCCAAAAAAATTTGAATTTTCGATTTTTTAAGAAAACTCAGAAAGTGATCATGAGAATCTTGTAGGACTATTAAAAAGTAACACTTTTCTCCTCTCGACTTTTTTTCATATCATGCTTTAGTTGGTTTAAAATGTTAATTTTCGCTTTTTTTTGGGATATTTTGAAAATGCTGTAGCTTTGTTAATTTTCGTTTGTATTGAAAAAAGTCGTGAGAATAATTTGTTTCAAGTTTCGAGTACTACCGGCGGTCTAAAAAATTTCGAAAGTGCCCTAACTTTTTGAATTTCTATCCAAAATAGCTGGATAACGAAATCGATCTTTCTTTCTCGTCTCTAAAATTGTGTGCCAAAGCACAATCCAACCCGATTAGTCTTTCGAAAGTTGTTCGATATACAGACGACGACGACAGACGGACAGACACCGACGTAAAAACTATTTTTTCTGACTCATGGGGCCTCAAAACGTCGACATTTCATGGAACCACGAGAGTCATTTTTCACATATAACCAATACCTTCTCATTATGATGAGAATGTAAAAATAAATAAAAGAAATTTTTTTTTCAATTAAATATACTCGCTAAAAAATTTTTAAAAGAGTTCTTCAACTTCAATGTTTTTGGAAAAATTAAAATTTTTAACTTTTTACTTCATTGTAATTGTTTTTCATCACATATACTTAGTTAAAAATGTTTTAAGAACACCGGCAGATTTATTAGTAGTTATTAATAATATTAAATTACATTTGAATTTAAAATTAAAGAATTTATATAATTTCACAACTGATATATTAACGGAAGAATAACACTCTTAAATTGTAAAACTGCGCATCCATTAGACATTATGTAATTTTCGCAGATTTAAGTAAATTCACTGATAAGGGCCACCATTGTGTGCCGAAACGTTTAAAGCAACTTAATTGTTTTCAGTTCACCTAACCCCAAAGCCAACAACGTACATCAACAATTTCTAAAAAATTTAAATGTAACAATTAAAATTGTAACGTGCAAAGTTTAAATTTAGCACTCTGTAATTAAAATGATTGAAGGTTTTCTATTTCAAACAATTTAGTTTTGAATACTTGATTTATAATTTTTTCAAATTTAAATTAATAGTCAAATATTGCTAAATATTTTTAAAACTCAGAGAAGTCGAAATAATAGTTTGACATCCATAGATGTCTCACAGAACCATAGAAAAAATTCAATGATCCAGGTGTAATTCACCAATAATTTTCATCATAAGGAATTTTAACTTTAGATGAGCCTTTGCTATTCCTTGATTGCAAAACTTCAACATCCCGTCGAGATGATGTTGAAAATAATTGTTCTAGGTGCATTTTCTCTAGAAAATTTGGCTTCAAATGAACACCCTGATCATAACCTGACGGTCCCGTCGACTTGGTGTTAAAAATGAAGGATCCAGGTGTTTCAGGCGCATTTTTTTCGAGGAGCTTTAGCTTTGAATAATAATTTAATCATCAAAACTGAATTAAAAAAATTTCTGGATTGAAAATGTACGCTTAAAAATGAAGACCAAAAACGAAACATTTTTAAAGTAAATGGTTTCAAATTAAAAGGTCTAAAATTTTTTTTAATTCCCGGTCAAAGAATAAATTTACTGCCATTTCCCGGTTTTCCCGGTCCAGCAGTCAGCCCGTTAATTTTATGATTTTATCTAATAATAACGATTAAGCAATCTTCACATAGTACCTATTAATGAAATAAACTAAATAGAATAAAATGATCTAAAGTTAAATTAGTTTCAG
This sequence comes from Andricus grossulariae, assembly GCA_011634705.1. Classification (NCBI taxonomy): domain Eukaryota; kingdom Metazoa; phylum Arthropoda; class Insecta; order Hymenoptera; family Cynipidae; genus Andricus; species Andricus grossulariae. The sequence goes on along the minus strand of JAABKJ010008120.1, from coordinate 9,691 downwards.
GCTTGGCAGCAACGATGGAATTTAAATCATCTAATATTACAAAAAAAGTGACCAACCTTTTTATAAAAGGATATGCTTCTTTTTGGAGCACAGGTATATAAAATATACACATATTTGAATTAATCACTTTAAAAAAAAAATTTGTTTATTTTAAGCGTTCAATTTTGAACGTTTGAGCTTAAAATGATTCGATTTGAAACTTATTTAATTCAAAACTGATCAATTTTAAAACACCTTTAATTTGAAATTGACCGATTTTGAAAGTCTCAATCAGAAACTATTCAGGTTTTAAGGTTTTCAATTTAAAATCGTTGAACTAGTACGCCTTTAATTAATAAATTGTACAATTGTAAACAACTTAAATTAGAAACGAACATATTTCAATGTTTTAATAGAAAAATATTCAATTTCGAACGTTTGCAATTCCAAAGTCTTAAGTTTCAAAGAATTCAGTTCATAATTATTAAATTTATAAGATTCAAACTTAAATTAGCTTAACTAAAAATTGTCTTTAAATTAAAATTTAAAAAATTTAGAACAATTCAAATTTACAATTGTACAATTTTCAAGAGGAGAGTGCATCCAAATGATCAAGAACCTTCAGTGTTACTTTTAGAAGGTTCCCAAATTATATTGTTCAATTCCAAAACTTCTCTGAAAGTTTAAGAAAGTCAAACATTCTTTATCAATTTAAATTCAATTTAATTCGATCGGACCCTCACAGCAATAGGATATACCGGAATATCCCATTCTATGCCCCATTAATCTCCCAGGATGTCCCATAGACATCCCGGATATCCTGGGAATGTCTCAATTTCCGCCTTGCAGGATATCCGACGGGTTATTCCTGGGATATCCCGTGGGATGATCGATTAGTTATAGAACAATTATTGTTCGTTTGTTTAAAAAAATCTTTCTTTTCTAAAAGTCTTACCCCTTAAATTTCAAGGTCCTACAACCTCAAATTTATATTCTTTTATTCTAGGAACTATAAGTTTCAGATACAAAATTTATATATCTTTTTTTCTATTGAATATTATTTACAGTTAAAATAAAAGTTGCCACAGTTCAGTCATCCTGCTTCAAGTGACGTCCTCATCACGAATCGCTGACATATTTTGCTTTCCTTCACTATTTCTCTCTCACATTCATGACCCACTGAATGACATTTTACAACTAATGTATCGCTACATCTAAGCCTAGAAAATACATATTTATTCATTTAATTAGCCATCAGAATCGCCACATTACACTTAATCATCCTTAACAGCTACATATTTTAACTGCTACATATTTTAACTTATCTACAGCCACGATGGCTTTGTAGGGTCACTGACTTTGCTGTTCTCCCTCAATATCTTGTACGAGGTACCTATCCCTACGTATCCCTACCTATTTCCTTCACAATCTCATGAGGACCCTTACATTCTGGTGTGATTTCCTTACTTTCTCCCGTTGCAGGCTTTCCACTCACAACCAGTACTAAATCCCCCTTTTTGTAATTTCTCGCGGCTCTCCTACGCTTATCAAATTGTTCCTTCTGTTTCTGGCTATTTCTACTAAGAAACTCGGCCCCTGGTGGCCTTTCGTCCCCTAAATCTAATTCCTCATTCAATTCTAAGAATTCTCATGTTAACGGATTAGTATTCGCGCCTACACCCTTCTTTTTGAAAATCAACTCATAAGGAGTTCTTTTAGTTGCACTGTGCTTGCTATTGTTTGCTGCCCATTGTGCAACCCCAACTTGAGCATCCCAATCATCTATCTCTTAATTCGATGTGGTTGCCATAAATGACAATAATAACGAATTTAATAGCTCTACCTGCCCATTTTCTCGTGGAGTCGCAGTGGCTACTTTTACATGCTGTATCCCTAAATCATCACAGAATTTTTCAAACAGGTTGGCAGTAAAAGCCGTCCCTGTGTCCGAAATTATCCGCTTTAGTTTAACATAATTTGCTAAAAATTCTCCTAAAAACAAAATGGTTTCTGCTGCGGTCATCGATTTCATAGCCTTCTAAACAGTATATTTACTGTACCCACAAATAACCGCGATCACGTACTTGTTCTCGCGTTCCGTCGTTATAAATGGACCTAAATGATCCAGGTGTACAACTGCAAAGGGCTCATTACCTTTATCTAACGGATGTAAATATCGCGGTTGCTTTCCAGACGGTTTCTTAAAATACAAACGATTAATACATCTATTTACATATTTCGTGATGAATTCCCTCATTTCTGGAAAGTAATAAGTTTCTTTCGTAGCTGCCAGGGTTTTGTCGATACCCATATGACACAGATTTCGATGAGTTTCGGAAACTATATTACATCGCAATTCCTCAGGTACATAAAATCGCCATCTACCCTTCGTCGTACGATAAACCCGAGCATTATACATGGTGAATTTTTCATGAGTTTTTGCGTCACCCTCTTATAACTTATCTCACACCGTCATTATTTCCTTACTTGCTCGCTGCATTGCTGCGACCTCATCAGGGTTAATTTTTATACCTAGTACCTTCAACCCTGATACTTCAATTTTCTCTGCTTCTTCGACAGGATTTCTACTGAGTGCATCCGCGTCCATATTGCAATCCCCCATCTGATACTCAATTTTGTACATGAATTCCGATAACTTCACGAACTATCAACCAATTCGTGGACTCAAATCTCGTTTTGACACTAACATTTTCAAGCTATTGCAATCAGTTTTTATTATGAATGAAATCCCCAACAAATAAACTCTAATAATAGATTTAATACTTTCACGATTATTCATTATGGTAAATTTAAATTTAAAATTTAAAGCTTCTTCAGGTTTCAATCGTGTGCAAAACTACGAATCTTGCCGACGTTTCTTGAACATTGCAGTTCACTTCTTCAGGGCTGACCTGAAACTGAATTCGATAAGGTGGGTAGCAGACAGTACTGTCTGGCATCAAGTCAATTTTCATCTCCATCTGATCCGTGCAGCCAACCTGGTTTAGAATCCTCGCAACTAACCCTCTGTAATTATTTAATATTTCAATAATTTCAGCAGCCTGACTATCTGGGAGTTCAGTGTTAACCCCCTTTCTAGTCACAGACTCTCTATTTCTGCTATACTTGTCACTTTCCCTCGCGGTGATAACAGTTTGAGCTCTCATGACCATCACTCCTTCTTTAATGTGGATCTTCTCACCTGAAACAATTAATACGGGTACCACCGATTCTCCATCTTTATCGGTTCTGATAAGGCACCTTTTTAAAAGATGTTGGTCCTCTCACAGTCCTCCTTCCAGACAGATGTCTTGTTCAGGAAAAGTGGATTTGACCGATACAAATCCCATATAATTATTTGCAATTACCATCGCTTCCTTCACCCGCAGCGGTGTTTTCTCCGCCTGCTCTGGAGAAACTTTCTTCATTCACTCGTCCGGTTGGGTAATAATCAGTTCATGTGGATAGCTCTGTGCCATAACTTCATCCGTATAGGGTTGTCCTACTAACAGTGGTATTTTCTGTACCTTATTGGGGACTGCGTGAACCTTCACAGCTCGACTCACACCATGGACAGAGAGTTTTGCTGTAAATTCACCCAGAGTCTGCACCCTGCCGTTTCCATAAATCAGTAGCTGTTCACTAGTTTTCGGGTAGGTGAAGCCTTTGCTGCATCTTCTTGCACTGCTACCGACTCACTGCCCATGTCCACGTATGCCTTGATCTTTTTGTCCTCGAGTTAGGCATCCTTATAATATTTCAGTCGCTTCAAGTTGCACTGAACGTGCATCATCACTTTGTTCTCACTACCCGCGTCGGCTGTTCCGTCCTTCTTACCTGACCCACTCGACCAACAATCCCTTCCCTCGTGTCCCGACTTGTCACATTTAAAACACTTGTTATTCCAAGGTTTAGGGCACCTGTTCGCACTGTGTCCCTTATCCTTGCAATTGAAGCACATTCGCGCACTATCACGTCCGTCCTGCCTATCACTATACGATGCCCCACTATTGTCACTATTCCTTCGATTCCTACTATCACTGCCACTATCATTATTTTTCCCTCTACAGTCATTTTTATTCGTAGATTCAGTCACAGCTGTCAGATGATTCGCGCTTCTTAAGTCAGCAAGTAACTTACTGGGCTTATCATATCCGGATAACGGGCGCAAGTAATCCAAGTATTCCAAGTAAGTAGTCTTGTCTGGGTTTTCGAGAGTACTCCTGAGCACTCCTGAGTACTCACGATAGTGAACCGCCCCCTCTGACGTAGCTATGCTGCTCAATATTATCTTGCCTGACGTCAGTAAGTGCAGCCCTGCACACTGTCGTTGCTACCCTCCGTCTTTACCCCGCTGCTCTCGTCCCTGAACTATCCTGCAGTGGACCTCCCCCTTCCACTCTCTCTTTACACTGCTACTAGCGTCATTTTCGATGGAATTTTCCCAGCTATCGCTGAAAGGGGCGCTATCCTTGGATGCTAACGATCCTTCGGAATATACACTCTCATTATCAACATTTTCTTCACAAGCCGAATTTTCCCCAAACGGCACATTCACTAAGTTTTTGCCCGATTGGTTTTTCGGATCACAATCGATTTCTACCACTAAATTCCCCCTGTTTCCGGTGTTCATATACGGTGGCGTCTCACCCGACGTTGAAGCATTTCCGTCACTCATAACCCCAGTTTCGTCCCTCACACATCACACTGTTCACTATCTGCATTAATTAAAAAAAGAAAATGAATTGTTATACTCCGACCGCATACAATTCGAATTTCTCTTCCGACACTCCGACCGCGTCACCTTCCGCCAGTGAGTACCCAGTCCCTTTTTTCCGAAGAGACGCTCCGACCGCATCCTATCACTTTTCGATTTTTCTCGCAAAAACCGTCTACGTCCAGTATCCCACTTCCGAAAATTGTTGTCTATTTAAATAAATAAAAATAGTTAGGCTTGGATCTGGACGTAGGTATAGTCAATAATAAATCCCAACTTGGTTAAAACAATATTCAATGAAAAAAAAAACAATGATAGGATACAATGTTAGAACTTCTCGGTAAGGCAATCACTCGTGTGCTGACTCTCTGTGCGTTCCTCCCTCGTCATCCCCTCTATTGTGGGCCTTGTGCCCTCTGCGACCTATCGATCTATCGACTATTTATATCACCTAAAATATTATTTACAGTTAAAATAAAAATTGCCACACAACATTGCGAAAAAAGAAATGTTCAAGTATAAAAAAATGATTGAAAAATCAATCGTTTATGAAGAAGCCTTAAATTTTCATATTTTTTCAGTATATGGCCCCATGATATCCATACGAAGCCATGCTTCAAAGTGACGAAGCTCAAAACAAGTAGTAGTCCCGAGTAGTAAGGTATAACTATGGGGCAACCGCCAGAATACCCCCACTCCTCGGTCGGTTATCTAGACTGGCGCCTACCCCCACGACGCAGCTTACCATCACCACTACGCCTGGAAGTCAGTGGTCCTAGCCCGGGGAGGTGGGGGCACATATGTGAACAGTGAGGAGGGTACTTCCCATGTGACCCCCCATGCCAGGCAACTATAGGGCCAGCGTCCAAACTATTACTTCTCCTCGGCTGTTTGGCTGGGTTTGTCTCGCTAGATGCTCCTGTTTGTTTAAAGTCTAGGATTGGAAGATAAGGAATAGATAGATAATAGATGGAATTTCTGGGAATTGTATACTTGTGCAGGGTTAATGGAATTTCCGAAAGACTGCATGAAGCAACATTTTAAAGCTGTATTAATGGCTTCTAAATTTCTAGAATACTGCTAAAAGGAATAATTAACTTCTATGATTCTACTTTAATGACTTTTAATTAACAAATTAATTTCTAAGTTAAATAATGAAACATATTTTCTAAAAGAAGAGGAAGATTAATAGCTGATATCTAAAATATACATATACTTGAAATTAGCTATTATTGTGATTTTTTTTCTCAAAATTGTTCTCGGGTGAATCCGTTTTTTCATCATCACCACGGACTAAGTCAAGTGACTGATGAGATGAGGATGTTATAACAATCAGATTTGATAAGAATGAAATCAAGCCTTTCTTCGACCGTCAATGTAATTATGCGTAAGTATTATTTTGTAGGTCTTACGGTCTTCATTAAAATAAAAGAAATAAGTAACAAAATTACTAAAAAGTTCGTTTAATAATCATGCTGAAGTTTTGGCTATCACTGCGTGCATTTTTCAAAGAATCTAAATAAATAATCTATAAATAACAAAAGTTTTACATTGAAACATTTTTTTTTCACAAAAAAATGGGTTCATGGTCAAATTTAAAACTAATTCTAAAATGTGACTCAAATTCAAAAAACAATTATATAACATCGTACTGTAGAAAAAAGCCTAAAAAATTGAAGGGGCTTTTTTAGATAGAGACTACACCTTAAATTAGAAAAAAAATCTTTTTAATGTTTTGAAACAAACGACGAACATATGACAAAGTAGACATGAGAAAAACATTAAGGCGGTAAATTCATTAATACAAAATAAAGACGTTATTTAAATGAATCGCAAATGAGAAAAGCGCGCCAAAGCAACTGGATTTTAAATTGTTTTTTATTATTTTATAAACTTTGATATATTTTGTTGACATTCATAATTTATGTCTGTAAGTTAATAGAAATTTTATGATATTTGTTTATAAAAATGCATTCTATTATTCGACTTTTATAAGTATTTTTTTCTCTAGTCAGAATTTTAATATTTTTAAAATTAAAATCAAAGTAATGGTTTAAGTTCCAACAATGTTGTGATAGACCTGTATTCAAATTTCCAACTCTACAACTTCTTTTATGTTCCGAAACTCTAGTTTTTAATGTTCTACCTGTTTCACTAATATACACTTTTTCATAACAATTACATTTAATGCGATAAACAATTCCAGACAAATTTTCGGTGTTATCAATATCTTTTTGATTAAGTAAAAAAATTTAAGAGTGTTCTGATTGCTAAAATAAACATTTATGTTAAATTTTTTTAACGATTTTCTCAACCTTTCCGAGAGTCCTTGAACATAAGGTAACTTGACTTTTAGATCTGATTTTTCACACGTGTCAGTCCAGTTATTTTTCATACTAGAACCATTATAGATTTAATGAATTCGTTCTCGAATAATATTATTTATTAAAGAAAGAGGATACTTATTTTGTACTGATGTGATTTTAATTTAATTCAAATTTTCTCTTCTGAATTTTATATCACTTAATTTAATGCATCCGACAATTAAACCTTTTATTATGCCGACATTTTGACAATCCAAATGATGGGAATTAAAATTAAGATATCTACCAGGCCATGAAGCTTTTTTAAACCAATTGGTAATTAACTAACTTTTTGGTGTTTTTATAATTTGTAAATCAAGATAATTAATTGAATTGTTATGTTCAAGTTTAAATGTAAACTGTATGGAATTTGTAATACTATTAAAATTATTTATGATATCATCAAATTTTTCTGTAGGCTCCCGGCCTAACAAAGAAAAAAAAAACGATTTTGTTCAAACTTACTATTTATTCTTCAACATAGTCCCCTTTGAGCTCGATACACCTAGTCCAACGATTTTCCAACATTGCGATGCCTTTTTAATAGTAAGGCTGCTCAAGGCTTTCAAAATAGCCCTCAGTTTTTGATTCGGCTTCTTCATTCGTCGCAAATCTCTGACCCTGGAGCCATCTCTTCAAGTTTGGAAATAGATAATAGTCGCTTGGGGCTAAATCTGGAGAATACGGGGGGTGAGGAAGCAATTGAAAGCCTAACTCCTGTAATTTGGCCATGGTTGTCATCGATTTGTGGCTGGTGCATTTTGATCGATTGTCAGCTAACGCGGCACCCACCATGTGGTTAGCTTTCTCATACCCAAACAATCATGCAAAATTGAATGTACTGACCCAGGTGATATTCCTACGGCCTCAGCTATCTCACGCATATTCACTTTTGGATCATCCAATACCATATCGTGGATTTTTTGCACGGTTTCTGGAGTTGTCGCTTTTTTTGGGTGCTCCCCCGGCGTGTTCATCTTTTGTGCACGTTCGGCCTCTTTTGAACTCGGCAATCCAATATTTTGCGGTTGAATACGATATTTGGCTAAGTTGTAAGTATATGCAATTTTTTCATTAATTAATCTTTTTTTCTCCAATGTAATAGCTATATCGTTACATTTTTCTTGTATTGTTGGAACAAGACTAGTTTTAATCTTTTTATACAAAATATCATTGTTAAGCATGTTTTCCACAGTTTTATTATAATTATCTCTGTTAGCTGCTACCGTTATATTACCTTTGTCTGAACTTACAAAAACTAAATCTTTATTAACATTTTGAAAATTTTCAAGCAGTTTAAAACTGTTTTTCTGATACTTAGTTTCTGATCTTCTTATTCTACATTTCTTAAACAATTTTCTATATTGGCAATCATGCTATTGGTAGGTAACTTATTTCCATTGAAAGGAATACCAAATTAGTGACCCAGTGTTAAGATTTCAGCAACCCCATCCGGGACTTCAACATTTGAGATATTTTTGAAATATTTTTGTAGTTTAAAATCTCTATAATGATTTTTCTGAGATAAAAACCTGTATTGCGTTAAATTAAACTTGTTGATACATTCTTGTCTCTTTTTATACTTTAGATTACTTATACTTAATTCTTGTGAAACAAAAAACCTTTGAATCGATCCTGACTGATCTTGTTGATTAACAATCAGATTTGATAAGAATTAAATTAAGCCTTTCTACGACCGTCAATGTAAACATGCGTAACTATTATTTTGTAGGTCTTACAGTCTTCATTACAATAAAAGAAATAACAAACGTAATTACTAAAAAGTTCGTTTATTAATCATGCTGACGTTTTCTATGATACGATGTTATTTAATTGCTTTTTTTTAGTCACATTTTTGAATTATTTTTAAATTTGACCATGAACAGGTATTTTTATTTCTTTTACTTCTAATTTAATTTATTTGTTGTAAAAAAAATTTAAAGCTGTTGTTATTTATATATTATTTATTTAGATTTTTCAAAAAAGGCACGCAGTGATAGCCGAGACGTCAGCATGATTAATAAACGAACTTTTTGTTCATTTCGTTTCCTATTTCTTTTATTTTAATGAAGACCGTAAGACCTACAAAATAATACTTACGCATATGAGGATGTTATAAGTTAGTTTAATGCGATGTTTGAAATCTTTTGCGATGATGTTATAGATACAAAATTAGGAGTATGTTGAAGTTTGCAGTTCGTCTTTTACCGCTGTTATCCTTAAACAGCGGCCGCGAGCGTTGGAGGTGATAAAAATCGCCTCTGGATGCTTTCTTAGAACGATTATAATGATTGATTAATTATTTATCATTTATTAATATCATTATAATTAATTATGATTATTATTATGGTTATTATGTATATATAATTAAAATTTTTGTTTAAAAATTAAAAAAGAAAAAAACCACCGTAGGGTCCCACTGGGAGCAACTACCATCTGAAAATAACACTGGCTTGTACCAGAGGCATAGATTTTCAGATCATCCATATAATATACATGAGTGAACTTATGCTCGCGATAATTAGTGTCGCCACAGAGGTATCCAGAAGAATTTTGTAGTGCGAGAGATAGAGGCAGAAGTGTGAGGCAAAAAAGCAAAGGGCTCATGGTATCGCCCTGAAAGACGCCTCTC
>JAABKJ010008119.1:0-11531 GCA_011634705.1 Andricus grossulariae | reverse complement strand
TGTGGGAACTGACCTTGAGGCTAGTTTCGACCAATTAATAAATTACGCAAGAAATAGTATAAACGTATGAAATTATTCGATAATTCCTAATGTATATTTCTATATAAAAACATAATTAAATGAAACTGACTCTTTTAAATTTCCACCAGCCTTACCTTTTATTTTCCTATTCGATTTCTTTCAGAAAACGAACTACTAGAAATGTACTGATGCAAATAAAAAATAGAATAGGTGACTGAGATCGAACCTCAGACAGAGCGAATTAATGGCAACGCACCTTCCTCTAACCCTTACTGAGCTGGACTACTTTTTAACAAAAAATAGTTGAATTTTCAAACTACAAAGATGAATTATCAAATGAACAAATTAAATTTTAACCATAAAGAGTTGCATTTTCAAGCATATAGGTGAATCTTCAAGACAAAATAGCTGCTTTTTTCAAAAAAAGTCGAATTTTCAATTAAAAAGATGCACGTTCAATCTATAGGAACAAATTTTCTGTCGAAGAGGAGAATTATTTAACAAAAGATTGGTCAAAGTAGGCGATGAGCGTCTAAAGGGAATGTTTTTGTAGCCTATTAAGAAGTGAATAACTGTTTCGACAGAAAAAATCTGTTCGAAAAAATTTGTCTGAAAAAAAAAACAATGAACAAAAGAGTTGAATTTAAAAAAAAAAAATCCCAACGAAATAGTTCAATTTTTAACTATAATGATGAACCAACAACGAGATCAAATTATTTGTTTCACCAAAAAGTTACATTTTAGCCCAGAAAAATTTAAAATTTCTACCAAAAGAGATGAATTTTAAATTATGAATGATTTTTCTTTCAACAAAGAGGAAAAGAATTTCACCGAGTTGTTGATTATTTAGCTAAAAAGGCGAATTACATAAAAAAAAACAGATGAATTTTCTACCCGCAAATATTCATTTTTAACTAAAAAGTTAATGTTCAACAAACAAAACTAAGAATTCTTATATGCGAACAAAACAGTTGAATTCTTTAGCCAGCAGTAGGACAAATTTGCAACAAAACAGTTGATTCTTCAACCAAAAAGTAAATTCTTAAAGGATCAATTTTCAATAAAAAATGGAATAGTATGTAATAAAAACATAAAATAAAACGAGTTTTTAACAAAGAGGTTCAACTTTCAACTTGTAAGTTGAATTTTCAATGAAAAGTTTAATAGCTGAATTTTTAAATAAAAAGGAACATTTTTTAATCAAGAGGATTTAATTGAATTAGGAATTAGGTAAGGAGTATGTAGCCTGCATTTAGATGCCTTGCTTGTAAAATGAAATCAATAATTTTCCATTTTTCCAGAATTTCAAGAACCTTTTATTATTTTGAATTGAAGAATTTCGAATTCGAACGATTTCAGATTGAAATTTCGGAACGAGCAACCACATACAAAATTTCTTCGGAGGGAATAATTGCAAAATGTTGCTAAGCATCTTCCAGGCCCAGTTCTCCTGATACTACGTTTTCAAACAAATCACTCGAAGCACTCATGTCTAAATGATAACAACTACCATGCAGAATCTATCCAGTAAATTGGACACAATCTCTGATCGACAGCAAGCCACAGATGAGTGTGAACCTTATCGAGACTCGACTGGATACTCTGGAAGCAACGATATTAGACATGGAAAATGTGAGCTCATCTGCCGAAACAAACGAAGTTGTATCTGAAGTCCCGGGCCGTCAGCCCAAATCGAAAAACATAATTTTTTGTGAAATTCCTCAATCGAATGCAACCACAGCCGAGTTGACAATTGCTGATCATAGGACTAAACTAATCGATATTGTTGTCACAGCTGAAATGTCACTAGACGGATTGAAAATTCACAGGATGGGCAAAAAAGCTAACGAGAAACCTCTGCACACAACGTCGTCTTCTTCGACGCTGACTCAGTCTCAAAGCTACTCCGCAACAAATTTAAATATGATGGCCCGTACAGATTCCATGCTGACCATACTGTTATGCAGAGAGAACAGTTCCAAAAGCTGAAATAAGAACCACAAGAGCTTTGAAATAAAGGACGAGTTGATAGCACTATTCGTTTTGTAATGGTGTTCCAAATATTATTAGTGTCCAACCTACTTGAAGTCCACCAAATCCAAAAAAGTAAGGAAAGTCTCACCTGGGCCACCAACTTCCACGTCTACCACAGTATTCGTTTACTAGCAAGATATGAGAGGACTGCGAACGAAATCGCGGGAACTAGGAAACGCCATCTCAGTCTCATCTGCTCGGTGGGATTTCATTGTATTTACGGAAAGTTGGTTGCATCCGGGAATAAGCGATGCTGGAATCAGCCTCAATAATTAGCACATCTTTCGGACATATAGATCTTCCAGTACCAGCACTCCTGAAAAGGGCGGGGGTATACTAATAGCCGTAAGTAATGAACTGCGTTTTAATCTTATACCTGCCTGAGAAAATATTGTTCAACAGATTTTTGTAAAAGTTCAAGTTCCTCATACTGATTACATAGTTAGTTCTACTTATATTCTCCCCGCTTCGTTACATGAACCTAAGGCACTGTACTAAAATCAGGAACATCGCTGTCAGATTCCACTTACGGTTTCTTAAACCTTAAACAATTAAATGAAGTATCAAATAGTCTACGCAGAGTTTCAAAAGATTTAGTATTTTCTACTTTTCAAGAACTGTGTCTACAGGTCGCAATTTATCCCTTAGTTCCATGTGTTTCATTTCATCCTCCCCTGAATATTTTTATTTCTATTATTCTTCCAGGAGAACATCCTCCTTTTGCCAATTTCTTTTTTTATATTAGACTTTGACAAAGCCAATTTACAAGCGACTCATGAGTATCTAGGAGAGGTTAGTTAGGAAACAGAACTACAAAATGATGACCTTGTGACATTTATCGAGCACTTTTACTATCATATAAACTTTGCAATCCAAAAATATGTTCCTCATAGAAAAGCTTTCTCATCCACGTATCTCAGATGGTTTAAGCTGGAGCAAAAAAACTATCTCGATTAAAAAAAATATCACATGAGAAATTCAAGCAAATGCAAACTTCAACGAATCATGAGGCTTTTTCATTCCTTAGATCAAGATGTAAAACATTGAGTGAAGCATTGTACTCCGAGTATACAATTAGAATTGAAGATGGCATAGAAAATAATGCAATGATTTTTAGGGCGCTTCATTAACAACAAACGTTCTAAAACATCTGTCCCAACAGTCTTGAATCATAATAACGTAAAAACAAGCAATGCAAATGAAATCGTTCACATTTTTGCAGATTATTTTAAATCAGTCGATACTGTTGGCGATTTTTCTAACTGCTTAAATTACCTCGAAAATAATAATGAATTATCGACAATACAATTATCTTCACAGCTAATCTCTGATAAGATAATGATCCTTCATCCATATAAGAACGCGGAATCACATGGTGTACCTCCTCGGCTTTTTATTGAATGTGAATTTGTTATCATCAAACATTTGCGGTTAATTTACAATCAATCATTAAGAACCGGAATTTTTCGGAAGCGCTGGAAGGTTGCCATCGTTACCCCGATAGATAAGGCTGGTACTCAACAATATGTAAGCAACTATGGACCGATATCTATATTAAATGTAGTCTCTAGGATACTAGATAACATAATCGCAAATTGTCACCATAGTACGTTCAGAAATATTTTCGCAGATGAGCAACATGCTTTTCGCTCTCGTAGATCCATAGTAACTAGCCTCATGGTTTACAGACAATATATCAGAAACTGCATGGACTCAGGTAACCAGGTAGATGATAGTTATAAAGACCTAGCTAAACCTTCGGTCGGGTTAATCATTATCTTTTTCTGTCGAAAATAAAAGCTGACTGTGTTACAGGAGCTTTGTTAAATTGGTTCAGCGGCTACTTGAAGAAGAGGTAACAATATGTGAAAGTAGGAGAATTCAAATCTTATAGTGACTGCCCCAGTTCGGAAGTTCTTCAGGGCTTGCACCTAGGGCCGATACTGTTCATCATATTCATCGATGACATCACTCAAGTAATAACTTTCGGGAAACGCTTGCTCTATGCTCACGATCTGAAATTATTTCCTATTGTAAGATCAACTAAGGATGATCAACTTCTACGAAGCCGTTGTATATCTGTAAATATATTGCCTTTAAATAAAGACGTTTCAAGTGTATTATTTTTCAATCTTCGTGTTGTGAAGTTAACTTTACGCAAAAGTACCAGACTAGCATTGCAGGAGGTTATTGTTTATTGGGGAAAAAAACGAATTCCAACTCAGGAAGTGAGAAACTGCATCCTAAAATTATAATGTTTGTACCAAGAATGGAGACGACTGCAAAAACACGCGGGGAGAAAATCAGAGGCTCATAGAGAAAAAGAAGCAAATTTCAAATCTAAGATCAAGGATCTTTCCGATATTGCATATTTGAATGCCTTGTAGAATATTTCTATGAGAAGAAGAAGACACAGCGTTGATGAGAAAGGAGCGAAGCAATCTTGAAATTGAACGACTAAGTGAGTATTGTATACAAAAATTGCAATCAAAAGTAAAACAGGCGAGAGGGAGCCGTACACTAGCGACTCTTAAGTTTGCTGTGGCCTTAGATGAATGTTAAATCAAGGACAGGGATGCAGTTTATGTTCTGATTGCAACTACCGAGGCACTAGGCCATGATGTTCAGGATGTTGTCATCAACAGGTCATCCATTCACAGTGCGAGAGAAAAAATACGGGAAGAAAAGGCGACTGTAATTAAAAAGCAGTTCATGGCCACGAAATTGCAAGCTGCTGTCGCGAACTGGTATGGTAAGTTACTTCCAGCGTTAACAGGTAAGGAGACCGTCGATCGACTACCTGTGATTCTTTCGAATGACGATACTGAGCAACTTCTTGGAGTGCCTTTACTGCAATCTGGGACTGGAAAAGAGCAGGCATCTGCTGTTTGTGAAATTCTTGTCGAATGGGTTCTCCAAGATTGTGTTAAAGCATTAGTGTTTGATACAACAGCATCAAATACTGGAAGTTATAGAGGTGCAGGCGTTTTAAAGAAAACAATGGACAGAACTACAGGTCAGACTGTATTGATCTTTAAAAAGTTTCAAAAGGCTTGGTCTGGAATCAATGCTGATAATTTTCGATCAGGGATTTAAAACGAAAAGGTGAAAGAACACTTTAATCAGGGCAACGTATCTTGAATCCTTGACTTTGTTGAAAATACTTTGAAGGAACAGCAGCCTAGAGAGGATCATAAGGAATTTTTGGAATAAGTAATAATTTTCCTTGGCGAAGCACCACCTCGTGGACTATTTTTCCGTATTCCGGGGGCTATCTATCTTACGAGTTGGCGACAAAAGCTATTTATTGCTTGAAAATCTTACTCTTTCGTCATGAATTTGAATTAGCTGCAGAAGAAGAGAATGCTATATGTGATATTTGTATTGTTATTGCTAGTCTGTACGTCGAAGGATGGTTTTCTGCGCCTTCTGCTACAGTAGCAGCTTATTTGGATTTCAAGGGTTTGTCAAAACTTCATGAATATCGAGCTGTCGATTTCCGTATCTCTCGTTTTCCATTAAAAAAGCTAATAAATCATTTATGGTATTAAGCTCTGAAACTGTCGCATTAGCTTTCTTTGATCCGAAATTGTCATCCGAATCAAAAATCAAAATGGTCAATGCTTTGAATCACGACACAGAACCACCAGATGAGAATGTGAAGCGAGTACAAGTTCAAATCGATGAAATCCCAGAAATGAATAAAAATGGAATTGAGCGATTCGTTTCTGTCTAAACTAAACGATTCTTTGGAAGATTTAACTTCAATGATGAATTCCTTACGACAGAACTGCCCACGTGGCCTGAAAACAAAAGTTTTATCAAGGGACAGGAGTTAGTAAGTAAATTAGAAGTTGTGAATGATTCGGCTGAGAGAGGCGTTGAGCTAATGGAGGAATATAACACATTATTTACGGAAAGCGAATAAGAGAAACTGTATGTGATTCACATTGTGAAAAATCATCGCCGAAAGTTCTCAGGTTATAAAAAAGAGTCATTGTCTACGCGTCAAGATTTGTAGTAAAAAGAAATGATTAACGAATTCTCCTCGGAAAAGGTTGATCATGCAAGAAAATGTCATGAATGATAATATGTACATTTTGAATAGATCTGATACTTTTGTACAAAGATTTTCTTTACATATTCAAAATTTCGCAAAATAAACAAATGAAATTGGGTTTTTCTTGAAATATATGATTTTTTTTATGTTCGCGGGCCGAGGGTCACCCTTTTCCATAGTCGGATTGAGCTCAACTTTTGCAGAAATTATTTCTACATAAAATGGAATCGAAATGGGGGGTAACATGAAGAAAATTCAATCTCTGAGAACAAGAGTCACCCCACGTTATAACGAGTTAAGACTGCTGGGACAGATGTTTCAGATCGTTTGTTGTTGACAAAGCGATGAAAGGTCATTGCATTTTTTTCTATATCATCCTCAATTCTGATTGTCTACTCGGAGTACAATGTTTCACTTAATGTTTTACATCTAGATCTGAGGGATGAAAAAGCCTCATAATTCGTCAAAGTTTGAGTTTGCTTGACTCTCTGACGTGCAATTTTTTCAACAAAGTAATTTTTTTAGCTCCTGGTTGAACCATCTGGAATACGTGGATGAGAAAACTTCTTGACGAGGAACATATTTTTTGATCGCAAAGTTTATATGATAGTAAAAGCGCACGATAGATGTCTCAACGTCGTAATTTTGTATTTCTGTTTCCCAATTAACCTCTCCTAGATGCTCATGAATTGCTTGTGAATTTTCTTTATTAGAGTCAAATATAAAAAATGAATCCGCAGCAGGAAGATGATCTCCTGGAAGACTAATAAAAATAGAAATATTCAGGGAAGGATGAAATGCATCACAGCGAACTAAGGGATCAATTGCGACAATCTGATAACGATGATGCTGATTTCGTTACAGTGCCTTAGGTAAACTTCATGTGATAAAGCGGGGAGTATATGAGTAGAGCTAACTATGTAATCAGTATTAGGAACTTGTACTTCAACAAAATCTGTTGAACACTATGTTCTGAGGTAGGTATAAGATTACAACGCAGTTCATTACTTACGGCTATTAGTATACTCCCTCCCCTTGTAAGAGCGCTTGTACTTGAAGATCTATCTGCCCGAAAGACGTGATAATTAGTGGGGCAGAGTTCAGCATCGCTTATGCCCTGGTGCAACCAAGTTTCCGTAAATACAATGACATGCCGCCGAGTAGATGAGACTGAGATAGCGTTTCCTAGTTCCTGCAGTTTCGTTCTGAGTCCTTTCACATTTTCGTAGTAAATGGACATACTGGTAGACGTGGAAGTTGGTGACCCAGGCGAGACTTTCCTTACTTTTTTGGATTTGATGGACTTTTAGTAGGTTATACACTAATAATTTTTGGAACACCATTGAAAACCCGGATAGTGATATGAATTTGTCCTTCATTTCGAAGCTCTTGTAGTTCTGATTTCAGCTTTTTGATCTGCTCTCTCTGCATCACAGTCTGGTCAGCATGGAATCCGTACGGGCCATCATATCAAAATTTGTTACGCAATTGCTTTGAGGCTGAGCCAGCGTGAAAGAAGACGGCTTTGATTGGCCGGTTAGTTCAGTCCTATCATCACCAATTCTCAACTCGGCTGTAGTTGCATTGGATTCAGGAATTCCATACAAAATTATGTTTTACACTCTGAGCTGACGACACAAGACTTTAGATACTACTTTGTTTGCTTCGGCAGATAAGCTCACATTTTCCATGTCTGATAACATTGCTTTCACAGTATCGAGTCGAGCCTTGATAAGATTCACAGGCTCACCTGTGCCTTTCTAACGATCAGAAATTGTGTCCAATTTACTGGGTAGATTCTGTATGTTAGTGTTGAAATCTTCCTCATTTTTAGCTAGTTCTTCTTTTATAGCCAGGAGATTTTCTACCAATAATTCAGTCACAAGTGCTTCGAGTGATTCGTTTGAAAACATTTAATACCTCCAGTTCTCGGAGGGTAACCACAGTGTGGACAAGAGCGATCTGTCATATCAAGCGACAGATTAGAGCGATCTGCATTAAGGACCGTCTGCTTGGACAGATCTGTGTTATCCTCAGGCATTCTTTGATTAGAAATTGTAAGAGCAGATATATCTGATGTGGTTCATATAATAAGTTCTATCCGCGCCGAACTTCGAATCAAATTAACGTGCCACAAAGATAATCAGAGAAAAAACGTACCAGAAAGTGAACGGAAACCGCAGCACAAATACTTTTCCATTTAATTAACATCACACTGCAGAGCTGAAAACACTGTGTTCATCTTATAGACGGCTTTCATTTTTATAATTTAAGTGAAATTTTCCAAATTTCAGTAAACTTATTTCATTTCGATGCGAAATTTGTGTTATGAGCCCGAAAATCTTCTTACTAACGGGGTTTCATGAAAATGTACCAAATTATTGCAATTATTGAAATTTGACCCCAATTTTGTTTGAACCAGAAGGTCTGCATCGTGAGACTCTGGTTTGTGTGACCAAAACTAAGAAGCGACTCTTTCAGGGGGTGATAGTAAAGCCTCCTGGAATATCACGGGCACGAGTTTTTATGATCCCAAGCTACGATACGATCGCCGTGTCAAGAGCTGTGGTGGACATGCCGGAGTCCCAAAGGAGGTGTCTTATCGGAGACTTTGGGATGTCAGGTCAAATCCTATATTACGTAGAGCCGCCCCTGTAAATGGGCTTTGCAGGAGGTGTTCCTTGCCTCAATTCCCTCGATTTTAGTAGGAAAGAAATAGGCGACTCACAAGAAACCATCTTGCATGCAAAACGTAGCCAAGGTACCTCACAGGGGGCCATGGATGCGGGAGTATGATCAGAAGCTTGCTCATCAGTCAAGAGGAAACACCCCCTAAACACTCCCGCGAACGGGGATTTGTAATGAAAGAAGGTTTATCCTGAAGTCTGTCTATCTCCCAAGGAGTTGGACAAGCTGAGGAAGGAAATCTCTGAAGGGATTGACTTGTTACTCCGCTAAAGGCGCGCATTCAAATTTAACTATATCTTAATTAAGTTGAAGCCATTGTAGGGCAGCCACAGTGATCTCGGAAAGTCAATCAACAATAACTGCAGTTGGGAAACCAGACATAACATCAGAGCTGGTTTGGGAATGCAAAAAAGCATTATAGCAACTTGCAGAAAAAGACAATGTTGCTCTCATATGGGTACAGGGACTATATTCTTGCTACATCCGTATGGCTTTTGAAAGCTAGATTCGGACGAAGCACCTGGAGTACTAGGAACAACTCCAGAGTTGCCGGGAGGCAAAAGCCATCCTGGGCGATACGTACAGGATAAGCAGAGCGAGAGAAATCCTGGGTTCACAGAAGAAAGACATAAAGACAGTAGCCCAGATGCTAATGCCAGTGTCCGACATTAGCTAGGCGGCAACAAACCATTGGCTTCCATTTTTATGGAACCAGAGGAAATTAAAATGCAAGCAGTGGTTGACGATTTAGGCTTCATCAAGAGGTCTGGGGTCAACTACTGAGAGCGAATAATTAAGGGTATGGTACAATAGGCTCTTTATCTTGAGTGCCAGATGGACTTCAACGGGTCTCCCCGCCCGCGCATTAACTAAATTCAAATAAATTACTTTCACCAAGAGAAGATTATCATTTTACATCCAAAACAGTTGCATTGAGCAAAAAAGACTAATTTTTAAGAAAATAGGTAAATCCCCAAATAACACAGATTCATTTTCAATCAAACAGTCGCGTTTTCAACAAAAAAAAAATGCAAATTTCTATCAGGAAAAGATGAATATATAAATGATAATAAAAAAAAAACAATACTTCAACATCTGCTGAATTTTTATCGCAAAGAGATTTTTCAGTCATTAGAGAAAAGAAAATATATCAAATATATTATATTATCCTAAAATATATTCATTTTGATCAAAAATAGTTGAATTGAAGAAGAATAGAGAAATTTTCAACAAGTTTTAATTTTTGAACCAAAAAAGATTTTTCACTCAATGGAGAAAAAATTGTTATTCAAATTTTGAATTTTCAAACCGAGAGGAAATTAATTGTCAACTCAAAGGATTGATTTTCAGAAACGAAAAATTAATTATTCGATGTAAACACGTATTTCTAACAAAATACACGAATTTTCTACCAAATAGTTAAATGATGATGAGTTCTCAACAAAAAGTTTAATAGTATACTTTTTAATTGATAATCATAAACTTTCAACCAAAAATAGTTTTGGATTTTCTTCTTGGTTTCTATTATTTCAGTTTGCATTAAGTGGTCATGTTGTTCACAGAATTTTCAAACATATCATTTCAGTCGAAGTTTGAAATTTTTCAATAAATTAATTGATACAGTTTTTTTTCCAACTTCAAACATTTGAGTAACGCTGGCAGATATGAGAAAAAGTTTTTCAGTGAGCACACATATTTTTATGGCACATAGCTCTATTTTTTACTGAATTATCAATCTCACGATCATAGTAGAAGTTCGGAATTTTTTAAACAAGTCAATATTTTGGTTTAAATTGAAATTGTTAGATTTTTAATGACACCGGAAAATATTAAAAAATATTTTTTTGTGTGAAGAAAAATGGAAGATTAAGACAATTCTTTTAATTTTTCAGGATTTAAGAAAATTTTAGATAAACTCAATTTCGCAAGGCGTCAAGAGAATGAAGAAATATTCTTCAGATTCATGGAAAAATTTAAAATGATTTTTCTCATAATGAAAAAGGGAAAACTGAGAAAAATTACAAAATATTTTTAATTATTTCTTGAAATTTTAAAAAAGAGTATACAAAATTTTAAAGAAAATTTTTGCCATAATACATCATTTTAGAACAAATTTGATTATGTTTAAGAGATACTTAGAAGCTTTGAAACTATTTAAGAATAATATAAACTTATAAGATATTTTAGGAATTTTTTAAGGTTTCAAGAAAATGAAAAAAATTCTTCAGGTTCATAGGAATGATAAAAAAAGTAATCTTGAAAGAATATTCAAAAAGATTTCAAAATATGTCAAGGAATTTCTGAAATTGC
The DNA here is from genome assembly GCA_011634705.1 of Andricus grossulariae. Lineage (NCBI taxonomy): Eukaryota > Metazoa > Arthropoda > Insecta > Hymenoptera > Cynipidae > Andricus > Andricus grossulariae. The sequence continues at coordinate 418 of JAABKJ010008119.1, read as the reverse complement.
AAAATAATAATCTGAAAGTTTTTAGACAATTTTTTTAAGTTTGCAGAATTAAAAAAAGAATTTATGAAGAAACTAAAAAAAACTATATTAGAAGGTTTGAAAATTTTGAAAGGACTATAAAAAGATTAGGAATTATGGGAACAATTTTCATGACCTTTTGTTTTGGAAGACGAGCCTTAAGAGGAAATTGAGAAATATTTAGAAACATTTCAAAATATTTGCTAAGATTTCGAAAAAAATCGAAGATTTTAAAGCTACATGTTTCATTTTGGTGGATTAAAAAATTAAAAAATATCAAGTAAATTCGAGAAATAATTGGAAAATTGAAAGAGATTGAACAATAATTTAAAATTTAAAGCTTTTTCGGGTTTCAATCGTGTGCAAAACTACGAAACTTGCCGACGTTTCGTGAACATTG
>JAABKJ010008118.1:0-11531 GCA_011634705.1 Andricus grossulariae | reverse complement strand
ATACCCATCCACACATCACTACTTTCCAACCGAGCAATTCACGCCTTCCCCGAAAGGGAAACGGCTTAATGATATAATAATAATAATAATAACATTTTAAATTTATAAGTTATACTATAAAAGTAATATTGGAAGACATATTGCAATTAAAAGAAGAAGGCAGTTCGTTTACTTTCAAGTTTAGAATTCTAAGCACCTAAATTCTTATTGATAAGTTATGTGCATAGCCATGCTTTTACTAGCATATTTGTTTTCTATATCTTATTCCTTAGATTTAGCTTCATTACAAATTCTTCGACAAAACAGCAAAAACCGACACAATATTTGCTCTTTTAAATTGTGGTACGTCAAAATGTGACTGCCTTTAACTGAATTTAATCGTGGTAGAAAGAAATCATAGAGATTTATTTTACCACATTTTTGTACAGCCAGGTGCAATGATCTGAATATTTGTTCCATCTCTTGGAATGTATCAAAAGTAGCTTCGTTAACGTAGAAAAGCAAGTTCTCCTTATATTCGCTGTAGACTACGAATTTGGCTACACCGAGATGTGAAAAGCTAGCCGAATTTCTGGAATTGGCTAATGCAATGCAAAAATCACAGTTCTTATGGTTTTTACAATTTCACTTGGAATATTAGTCAAAATCTGCTCCTGTAAAAAATTTAACGTTAAAATCAATTCTTTATGTCTACTTTTTTGTTTATGAGAACTTAAGGAAATAAAACTAAATGTAAATTACGTAACAAAAATATTCGCTAGAACTTTACCATTTCTTCAGGATCCATTATTTACACCATTTTTGTTTCATTAAAAAAGCTTATTTTCACAGCAAACACTGTACGAAAATATAACACTTAACCTCTTCAAGAAATTTTTCTGAGTGCAACACCTAGAATACTTCAAATTTTTTAGCTTCGCTACGTATTTCCGATTCCGGTTTTGTGGCGGCTAGTGGAGGGTGTATCGTGACACAACTCTCCTTAGAGGAACTCTGGCCGTAGCTAACGTTCCAGTATTATATGTGACCGTCCGCGAAGAAAGGGACCTAATGCGTCAAAGCTGAATTTTACAGGTGGGAATGCGTCTACGAAAAGCACCCCTGATTATTGGAAATGAAAGAGTAACTCAGAAACTATCGATTGGCGTAAGAAAATGAACATCGATTTTTTCCGCATTAGGTCCCTTTCTTCGCGTACGGTCACATATGTCGATATAGTCAACATCGATGACCAATATTTTTTAATAATATTGGCCGGATTTCTAATTATATATACTCTTTTTTCAAACTTTTCTGCCCTACCTTGTCCTCTTTTTGAAATGAATATTTGTCCTCAAATTTCAAAGCTTTTTGTCCTACTTTTCGAAAATCAAATATGGTCACCCTCAGTACACGTTTCTGTACTTATTTCTGGTTTAACTACTGCCGGCTACTTTTTGCTTAAATCTTTTATATGAAAAATCATTCTCGTCGTATTTCTTCGATTCGTCCACGTATAAAAAAGGCATTTAACTTTTACAACACGTCCTTTACTAACGTGCTGCGTAAAGTACTTGTGCACACAGTACTAGAGACGAACCATTTTTCAAATCTTACCCTGTAGCAGAGTCTCCAGAACGTGGGATTTTTCGGTTCCCACCACTTTCCCATCTGGGAGCAATAAATGCAAACTTAGCGTGTCTGTGAGCCGGCTCTTTTATGCGATGCGTCGGACAGCCTTGTGTGAAGCCGAAAATGCACGAGCCACGAGCACGAAGCTGAGCTCGGCCGAGGCCCGACTTAACGATTCGGGTTCGTCGGCTATTAGGAGGTTTCAGTTGATTTTTGTTTTCAAAAATCAAATGCATGTAATGAAGTCTTGAGATATTGAATGATTATGTTTTTCAGGAACTCTTATGGAATGTTTTAAACTATCCGATTCTACTGTTTCATTTTTCATTATTTATGTTTTATTTTTCAATTGATTTTAAATATTGTAAAGTGAAAATAATAATGAATGATAATTATTTTTAATTTATTAAACTAATCAACATTTTTACTATATACGTAACTCTGATACTTACCTTTCTTTTCATGCTATTTTAGGCTCTAATCATAATTTTGGGGATTTTAAGAGAAAAAGCCAAAAAGTTGTTAACTTGACCTCATATGCTTTCTTAATATATAAAATTTTACAAAACCTTTAATATCTGAAAATACTTATCTCAACGTTACAAAATTTAGTTTTTACAATTTTATTTTAATTGGAAATTAATTGTAAATAATTGTAAAATAAATTTAAGAACACCTATTTTATGAAGAAATATCGCATGATTTTAAAAGGACAGAACAATTTTTCAAGGTAATTCTTTGTAGTATTTCAATAACTAATGAACATATTTTTAGAATATTTTTCCTTGATTCTGCCCTAGGGTCAAACTTGGTACAAAAAAGTGTCGTGAAATTTCAAATGGAAACTGTCCACTGTACACATTAATTTTGAAAATGAAAAATATTATTACTTTTTATAAACATTCCTAAATGTTATTTGAATATGATACACATTCATTTCTATTTAAAAAATTCTTGTGAATAGTTTGTTATTTTATAAATTTTACGACATTTTTGTACCACGCTTGGCCTTGGGGAATAGATTTGAAGAATGAAATTATAAAAATATCTCCATTAATTTGTCACGTTCCGCGACTTTTATAATAATAATGAATAATTATAAACAATACATTATAACTACATAACAAATATATTCAATAGACTCTAAGTACATAACAATTATATTCAATACATTATAACTACATAACAATTATATTCAATAGACTATAACTACATAACAATTATATTCAATAGACTATAACGACATAACAATTATATTTAATAGATTATAATTACATAACATTTATATTCAATAATAAATTAATCAGCAAGGTAACCGTAAAAACTAGCCAAATTTAAAATCCTATACATTTACAAAAGCTGGTACCCAGTGACCTACATAGAATTTGCAGAACGAACACAGGAAGGAGTCACACTGTAATTGAAATCCTATAAATTAATCAGCAAGCCAACCTCAAGAACAGACCAGATTTTCAGTTCCACACGCTTAAAAAATGCTGGTACCTACACTACTCATCTAAATGATTTAATCATCTTGACCTACTTATTTCCAAGCAACGCATACCAGCATCTTCAATAGAAAAGCAATAAATATTTCATCAAGATGACAGTTATAGGAGGGTGAGCCTCGCACAAATAATACACGCAAACTTATGCCCTTCTACGCATTAGAATATCTCAGCCTTTGCAATCTAGGAAGGGATACCATATATTTTGGTAACAGTCCCATTCTCCATATTTGGGCATATAACGATTCCTCATAACTGATTGGCTACTCTATTAATTACCCCTTGAACTAGAAAGGGATGTAGTACATATTAGCCACTGCGACACTTTCCATATATGGGCATACCTTGGATAATTAGACCCCTAACACTCTTCTACGTGATGAACCATCAACGCTGATTGGAACAAAAATTAGTCCCTACTTCTAAAAACACTCAACCCTATCGGAATCTTGGGAGGGATCTCGCATATAAATACAGCGGATTTAAAAGCAGAAAATCAGTTTAGTCTACAACAGTTTCACTCCAGTTTAAGTCACAGTTCTAGAAGGTCTAGAACAACACCATGTACGACAACCATCGAAACCCTAAACTCCGGTCCAAAGTACTCGGCCCGTCAACCCAGTAGCATCGGTTCTTTCGGTCTTCATATTTTAGCTTCTGTGCGGGAATCTTGATTCAAATGAAAATAAGCATCTGCCACGAAAGGACGACAAAGACCAAACCTATTGACCTGGTCACCCCAGCCAGCAGAACAACGCTATTCACCGCTCACCCCCTACGGGCCCCCACACAGGGTCCCGAGGATTGAAAGGCGAGGCACCTTCGTCTCAACAAACGAGAGGGTGTACAAGAGTCGACAACCCAAACCAACTTGTAAGTAATTATTCAACAGTTTCTGAACTTTCTCCTTTGCTTGTTTAATTAACTAGTCATCCCTGTTTAAGGTGGACTAAAATCAAACAAGAAGATTTGATCCGAGGTTTGATGAAGAAAGGGCACTCCAGCTGCATCTGATTTTTCTAACTTAACTTCATATTTCATTTTTATTTCAATTGTAATTGTTTAAATAAATGTCGATTAATTTATAAAACTTAAATTCATGTTGAATTAATTTCTTGTAGTCGGTAGTTATCCTCATCCCAGTTTTCCAGTTTTTTAAAATTAGAATCTAAAACGAGGAACCATCTTTTAATATCAATAATATATAAGGTAAGTTATGTTTCTTGAGACGTAACAGCATTTTTTTAAATACGAAAATCGCTTTCAAAAATCGAATTTAAGAAAAAAAATAAAATAATAGAATAGATTTCTATATAAATCGGTGCTGAATTGAATCCTGCAAAGTTTGTTTGAAAAATGCGATTAGGTTCAAAGAAAATTTAGGGAGAAATTTTTTGTTTCTTTTGAAGCACACGTGTTTTTTAATTTATTTTTAATACAATTTTTATACAATTATTGTTCTTTTAAATTCGAACAATAATTTTGAAAAACATTAAATGTTAAAAAATTTTCTTTGATAAAAGTATTTGATTATTGTATTTTTAAGAAATAAATTGGGCAATTTAATAGTGTCGGAGATTTCATTTTCCGGGATTTTTCAGTCATCCCCTTCGGAATTTTTTCAGTCGTGTCATATTTATATACCATCTCTTGAAATTATGTAATTTTCCAAAATGAAAAGTCAAAATTTAATTTCTATATTATGTAAAGTATCAATACTCTTCTAAATTATTTGAAATCTCTTCAAATTATTTTTGAAATTTTTTTTGAATTTTTGAATATCTTTCAAAATCATGCCCATTTTTCCTAAAATTTTTGTAAAATTCTGCAAAAAAAATCCCTTAAAAGTTTCCACATTTTTTTATAAGTTTGTAAATCTTTCAAATCTTTCAAAATTCTTGAGAAGCTCTTAACTTTTGTTTGAAACATTCAAAAACCTCCAAATTATCAGAATTTTTTCTAAATTGATCATTTTTCAACTGTTATTTACAAATTAAAATTCAACACTTTTACTTTCAAATTACAAATTGAAAAATTAGAACAATTCTAATTGTATCATTCAAGATGTCAATTTATCACTATGAAATTCTGACCATTCAGTTTGGAATTGTTTAATATTGAACATTGTTTTTTTTTTTTTTAATTTAAAAATTCCAAATTGAATGGGTTAAAAATGGAATATTTTATACTAAAACAATACTTGAATAAGAATTTGAAATTGAATAAGGGCGTTTGTTTATGAATCTATTAATTTGTAGTGATTTTTAAATTGAACATTGCTTATGAAGACTCAATCGGACGTTTACATTTGTGCAACTACTAAGGCTTTTGAAATAAATCTGTTCAAATTTCAACGTTAAAATATATAAACTACATAATTTTGAACAGATCCAGAATCGTCTTTTAAAATCAATGACTGTTCACTTTTTAATACGTGAACTACAGTTGAATAAATTTGTTGTAATAAAAGCGTTTCGAAGAGATTTTTTTAATCTTTCGAGGAATAATATGAATATTTATAAGTCGACCAAAGTTAATTTTCTTTACAAAATTTGGCTTACACCTCATTTTTACCTGTTGTTTTGGCTATAGTACAATTTAGGTTTGTATCTTTGGGCGAAGAAATCCATTCTATAGAGGAATATTTTAACGTTAAAATTCGAGTGGTCAAATTGAGGCCTTAAAATTAAAAAAATTTACCATTAATTTTTTACATACCTACATAGAGGTAAAAAAAGTCTACCGAAATGCATTAGGAATAAACTGTCCAAGACCCAGGAATAAAAATTGGATATACAGCTAATTTTTTGATTTTTAATTTTTGTATTTGATGAGATTATCTTCATAACTTGTAATTTCAAAAATTTTCATTTAATGACTTTTTCTTAAATAAAACCTGTAGGGAAAAATCGACAAGATCCAGGTGTCAAAATTATAATAACATGCAGATTTTCTGTACTTCTAGGGACGACTGAAATATCCCGGAAACAAAAGTCCCGACTCTGTAAAACTCCCGAATAATAAAATTCTAAAAATAATGAAATTCCCGAACAGTTCATAATATCACCGAATCTAAAAATTCCCACATAATAAAATTGCCGAATTATAAAATATCCAAACTAGAATATTCCATAATTATAAAATTCCAGTATTTAAATCAATAAAAAACTGTTTCTTAATAAACATTATTTATTAAAAATACGATAATATGTGAGGAATAAAGATAATTACCCATTTCAGTAAGAACACTCACTTTATTTACACTCTATGCACCCCACTTGACAAATCACCTTTTCATCCCCGCGTCTCGAGAGCAAGTTCTCTCTCCTCTTTCCTCCCTTTTTCTCCCCATTCGTATCCTGACTCCTAACGGTCTTTCTTCCAGCGCGCGAGCGCCCTCGCGCTCTGGCGGGAAATACAAACGCACAAAATTCAAGCTGCCCACTCTTTCGTCCTCGAACGACGCTTACAGCTTGGAATCAACTTAAATACAAAATTTTTGTTAAAGTATAAAGTGCCAGAACTTTATAAACGAGAGAGAAAAGATAGAAGATGTATTTATATTTCGGTCAGCCTGGACCCTTTTCTCCAGAGTCGCATATTTTTTGCAGTGGTTTGGCTAGCTTTGTAGCGCAGTTCTTCGGGACAACGATTTTCTTTGTTTACATTTTCCGTTACAAATTCCGCAGTGTGATCATGCACCTTCCTCTTTTGAGCTATTCCGAATAGAATTATACTTGGAGTTTCTCCTGCAGTTTTGTTCACCGAGTTATCAATGACATTCGCGAATTCACTTGAATCAAAACACGAGCCTCCATCTGACACAATCGTCCCGGGTTTACTGTAATATGTAAAATAGCTTTTAAAATGATCTACCGCTTCCTTAGTCGTTGTTGATTTCGTTAGGATCAGTTTCGTGAATTTGCTAAATGCATCAATTATGACCAAAAGATGCTTTTTGCTCGCTACCCGAACGTCCGGAATGGAAGTGTGATCCACGTGTATTACTTTTTTTCCAGTGATGGATTATATATAATGCATTTCTAACCATTCTTTACATGATTGGCTACTTTCTTTCTTAGTTGTGGAAACCAGTATGTTTTTTTTTTAATTTTGAGACAAAATTCAACAAAACATAAAATATAAATTCATTTTTGTAGAGTTTTGTTGATTTAGTAATTTTCGAAATAAAGTGTAACAGATAAAAATTAAAACATTTATGTAAATAGAAAAACTGGTTATGGTCACCTCATCCTTAATTTTAGTGCCAAACATGACAGGCTAGGAGAAAAGATGCAATATGCGTAGAGTGGGGTCTCTGAGTAAGTGCCCGATATATTGCCCTACACACCCATCAAGTGGGTATTTATTGAGAGTGTACTGTAACGCCAAAAAGGGGTGAATTTTCTCGCCGGATCACTGATGCGGTTCGAAGGACCATTTTGTAAGCGATCTGCTCAAATTCTAAGACCCCATGACTGATATCTCATAGACACAAGGCCGTCTTGCCATCGGCGTCACTACGTCGATGGCATCTCATAGGAACATAAGGTTGTCTTACCATCGACACATTGAGTCAATCATCTCATAAGCAAGAAATCCGTCTTAAAATCGAAGCATTAGGAGAACATCTCTTGAGCATAGTAAGGTGCACTAAGCAGTAAGGTCAAGTTCTAGGACCAGAGAATTAGCGGAACGACACTATGTCATCAACCGAGATCCTTACCACAACACCAGAAGGACACCAAAGAAGACGGACTATTATTCTTTAATTTACTGTTATTTGACTCACTTATAATATTGGACCAATTCTTTATTCATCTGAACCGGGTAACTCAACTGAGTGAGCCTTACGCGACAAAATCCAATTCAGCACTGACCCTTTCCCCAATTTGATATCTCTTCTCAGAAACGTATTTACTGTCTTTTGTCAACCAACTGTATACGAGTCTACCTGCCAATTTTGAGTCGAGTTTTTTTCCGAGAATTTCGGTTTCCGAAATTCAACTTAGGTAAGCTTAGATCGTAAAAATAAAAGTTCATTGTCAATTTTTTCTAAGGTTTTTGATAGAATATTCTAAAGACTTTTTGCCAAATAAATTTTATCAAGCTGCGTCGTCAACAAGCTCGCAACTTGTAGAAACACGATTTTCACATTTTTTCTGAAAAATGGCAAAAAACTTTAATTTTGAAAAAGTCGCAAATCGGAAACTAATTGGACAAGAAAATTATTTGTTGATATTCACGCAGAATCTTATATAATTCATTGTATCTTCAATATATATTTATCCTGAAACGACTTATTTTGAAGAAACTGAACCCACATTATTTACCCTTAAAAATAGGCTGAAAACTGTCAACTTTGAGAGTTTATGCCCAAATCGGTTAAACCGAAAGATCCGATAATAGCCAAATTTCGAAAATCACGCAGTTCCAGCTGCGCACGCAAGATTTTAAGGAAGTCTCTATCGTATGTAGGGGTGGGGTGAATTCATGTACTTTTGTAAAACTTTTGGCTTCTAGCGAGTTAGACTATCAACAAGTTCGCACTGTAGTGTTTTTTTCTAAGGAAAACATCAAACTCATGCATGCAGGTATTTCGGATAGCCATAACGCAGAACCCATTGAATTCTTTTAAATTAAAAGCAAAATTTTATCAACAGTCCTAGACGAGATTTTATTACACATTTAAAAAACCGAGATTGGCAAAGGAGTTATTGTACAGATTTTAGAACATGAATACGGAATCCTCACGAAGTTTTATCTGAAAAAACGCTAATCAGTCGGCGACCACTACAGCACTATGAAAATGCAGACCGAGCAATTTTCTCTAGGGCGATTATACTTCAAGCATTTTCCTTCGCAGTTCATCGTACCCACTAACTTCTCTTCGCCTCGGTGTTCCTGATGACAATGTAACGCTACTTTTCAGGAAATTTAATTAATAATTGACGAGTGGTTCAATCCATCTAAGAATGATTTACTGAACAAAAAACTAAATGATGTAAATTATACAAATTATTTACTTCCTTTTTTCATTTCCAGGGTGACAGTGGAGGACCCTTAATGTTTCCTAAGGAGACAACATTCTATCTCATTGGAATTGTATCATACGGCTTTCGATGTGCAGAACCTGGATTTCCAGGAGTATATACCAGAGTAACAGCCTTCATGGATTTCATACAAAAAAATTTAGATTAAATTAAATTTACAACAATGAAACCAGATTGATTTACTGATTAACACTCCTTCAAACATTGCCACGTGTCAAAGTTTCATTTGAATATCAGAAAACTGTTCGCGAAGAAATACTAATAAAGAAAGAGACTGCAGATTGGAGAAGGTCATCTTTTGCGATTGAATTCCCAGTGGGCGTGAGAGATATTTTCGTCTTGGGACGTTCTAAAGACGTCTTTCGGATATTCATGTCAGTCTAATTGATTAGTCGTAGTGGTACCCTGTCCTAAATATGTCCTGAAGACATGAGCAAGGTACTATATCATGTGGAAATATGCAATAGGGGTGGACAAAGAAAAAACACCTTTCGAAACTGATAGCGGCTCATTCAGTTCTTGCTGCTTCTTCACCTTATACTATACCACAAACAATTTTGATATTTAAGGATACCTCCGGCCTTTTCTATTCTCAGATTCCCAAGTAAGGCGTAATACGCGAGTCAGACTCGACCAGATCCCGTTCGTAGCAAATTCAAGCGGCCTTGGTCACTTGGTAAACTAAAATGACCGCTTTGTCTTTCCAAACTGATACTTCCCTAGTAGCAGCATCTGGCTTGTATGACAGAGTCCAGAGTCTGGCTCAGCATCTGTTCCCTCTAGTCGACCAGACTGGCGGGAGAAATGATCAGACTAGACGAAAAACAGAATCTGGTGAATAAAGGAACCAGAGTCTGGTATTTAGTTTAACACTAGTAATTAATGTAGAAATTAATTAATGACATTGAAAATCTAGCAATTGGAAATCTGAACGATTCACAAGTATGCCCAAAATGCAAGCATGCAATAAGCTTATACGACAAGGGGTTATGTTTGTAATATGTCAGTGTGTCTGGCCTTAAATGTAGTGACGTCTCCGCAGTATATTCTCCTAGAAAGGGTTGAAATATAGTGCAAAACTATTACAGAAACCTATTTAGTACGGTTTTACGTTATATTAATGTTTTCTGGTGTATATCATATCAAGTCTGGGCCAGGATCTGCTATACCAGACTCTAGCACCAGAACAGCACGCCAAAGCGGAACCAGCCGGGCGCCAGGCTGCAAACAGATTCTTCTTTTTCTGGCGCCCAGCTGGCACCAGACTGCAGTTATCTTGCTACTAGGGCACACCATAATCATATTCCTGGTCATCTGTACAGAGAGTATTTAGGGGAGAATCGTGTAGTACCAAGTTGGTACTACCAACCATTTGAGCCTGTTTATTAATACTCTGGTCAGTATAGATAGAAATAGCAATATAAAGCTTCAAGTATAATGTTAGTGCTACTAGTACCAACACCAAATCAGATATTGAAAGAATAATGCTATTAGATGTAGGAAATAAAAGCGATTTGCTTGAGGTCCAAAAAAGGTTATTTAAGCAGTGTCGGGTAGCCTGGCCGGTAGGCCACCGAGGAAATCGTAATAAACTGGGAATCCCATTCAAGTTCGGTTTCGGGCATGGTCCTAAATGGCCTATTGAACACGGCATTCGCTCGCTCCGAATGTAAACATTCAGGGCCGTGAGAACCATTTCTGTTGGATTTTGACTCGTGATAACAGCTAACATAACATAACATAAAGTCACGCATGACTGATCACCACCTCTCTCTCGGCCCCACGGTCACCGCTTCGCCAAAATGCCGAGGACTGAAATTCTAGGATCGACTTAAATTCCAGTTACTTAAATGGAATTCCCCATGTATTTGTACATTCTATTATAACATTGAACATCAGGAAATCTATTTTTAAAATTCAGACTTCAAAATTGTATACATTGGAACAAAAATAATCACCGAAAATCAAAACCCATTAGAGGTACTTTGTTTAAAAAAAGGTTATTTATTACCCTTCTAGAAATAGTCAGTTGAAAACAATTTAGAACGATAGAAAGAAACTTGAATTGTTTTTAATCGTGTTTCTTAATCGTGTGTGGATGATTGGGAACGATTGAGTGCTGCAAAGTTTCAATCGTTCCCAATCCTTTCCAATCGGGCCAATCGGTAGTACTTTCATGCTACGTACTTTCATACATAGCACTTTCGTCTCGCGGGAATAATTTGAAAACGTTTAGTTACTTTTTTCGAAGCAACACATTTTAAGCAATATGTTCATTCAAGAAATTAAATAAATGTTTTGTAATAATTTTCGCGAGCTGAGAGTGCTAGGCCGTATCAGGTCTGAACATGAATTTTCT
>JAABKJ010008117.1:0-11531 GCA_011634705.1 Andricus grossulariae | reverse complement strand
AGTCAGCACCTCCACTCCAAATTTGAATTTTCAAAAAAAGTAGTGGAGCCCAAAAATCGGCAATACAGCCCAAAAAAAGCCCAAAATTCTGATACAAAGAAATTTGAGAATTTCGATTATGGAGGTGCTAGCTTGATGGACCTATGTTGTTGGCTATGCGAACGATTCAAAATTTGAAATGAATAAATTTAAGATCACTTACAGTTTCTTAAGTACAAATAATTTAGTCAGTAGCCTAAAAAGGTTATATAATAATCCTGTATTATTTGGAAATGAACGGGTTTTCTATTAAAAGAAGAATTTTGGGATGAAGTTTATAATTTGAAAATTAAAATAAACAGGGGAGAAGGAAACTTCTTGAATGAAAAATTATTCAATTTAGAAATGTAGAAATTTACTTCAGAGAGTTTTTTTTCTGAAAAATTTAGTTCTCTATATTTATACTAATGTTTCAATATTTGGGTTATTGATTCTCAGTTCACTAGAGGTTTCTATGACTGCGATCAGATATTTATTGCAGATTTTAAAATAATTATCGTTCTGTTTGGAGAAAAGTTTACACGTTTTTGAATATGACTGATATTTAAAAATGACTAAGATTAGAACAATTGGAATTAAAATCATATTTATATTGATTATATAGTATAGTTCTTTCATGCTATTTTTTTGGTAGAGTTCTTTAATGTTTTTTAATAATTTGAATGCTGGCTGTAACCGGGTGGATTTTATTATTTCCATTTCAAGGGTAGATATTGGAATGTCTATTTTGCTCTTTGTATATTTATTTGTATCATTTAAATTCAGCTTGGATAAGATTGGTCTAATTTCATTTAGGTCAATAGTGTAATTAGGTGTTAGAATGTGTAAGTTGAGGCATTTAGAACTTTTTCTGGGTTTTAAAGTGTTGGTGACATATGAAACTTGGCAGTTCGGATCAACTTCTAATATCCCTGTATTTTGGATAGTGATTGTTTGGATGAAATGATTAGGGCATAGTAGTTGGATTTGTTTAGGGAACAATGTTGCGTATAAACATCCGTTATGAACTTCTAACGGTATAAAAATGGGGTAGTCAGCAAATGCTGCATATAATTCCCATTTATGTAGAGCTGATACATTAAGTAAATTAGTCTCGCAAATAGGGTCAGTTTTTATATTGTTTGTGAATGGGTTAATAAGGCAGATTCTTCCCAAAATTGTATTGTAACAATTTTTCAAAGGGTTTTCTTATATCACGAAATAAGTTTCGTTGTCATTAAATAGGCCGATGTAATTAAATTGGGGTTTAATGTATATAGCTATTATTCGATTCCTATTCAGATTGTGGTAAATAGGAGATGGATATGTTTTGAAGAGTGTAATGTCTCTGAGGGAAATAGCCAGAAGGGTGTGGATAAAAACAAGATGTTTTCCTAATTTAAAATATTGAAAAGTGGAACCTTTGACTACGTCATGAAAATAAGGGCTTGGTGAAATTTGTGAAAAGATTTCTTGCAGTGTCTTGGGTGGAAAGTTTGGTAGGACCAAGGGATGAAGTAAATTGTTTGTAGCAAAAATTAAGGTATCTGTGAGTTGCTCTATAATTTTGATATAATTTTGGATTATTTTCTCCATAGAAATTAAGTTTTCCGTAACATAGATGTTGTACATCTTTTCTTTTACATTGGGGTTTTCACTTTTCCATTTATGATAAGATAAAATGTTGGATTTGGTTATAATTGTTTGGAAATTTGCCTTTGGAAAAGAGTTTTTTCCGATATAAATGTATTTATCTTTCCATTGAGAAGTTTCATTACCTACAATTTCAAATTTTTTTATTATTGTTTGAATCTGGTGGATTGGTTCAAATGAGTCTTGAAAATTCAATGTAGCATTAAGATTAAATGTGTTATTAAAAAAAAAAATTATTTCTTGTTAATATTTATTAATTTTTCTTGATGATTTTTAATTTTTAATTTTGCTTGATTTTTATCACAAATCTGTTTGTACTGTCAACAAGGTGGTAGCGAGTATTTGAAGTTTTTTGTTAATTCAGATTCGAATTTTTAAATATCTTCAATGTCAAAATAAGATACTAAATAAAATTCGTTGAAAACGATCTTAATTTTTGGTAATGTTTCGAAATAAATGCCTGATGTATGGTTAAAAGGATACTTGAGAAAGGATGCGCGTGCAACTGAAAGTATAAATGATATTAGTTAGGGTAGGGTACTTCTGTTGATGTAATTTTTTGCCATTATGCCTCTCGCTTTCTGAGTCCTAAAACAGAAAGTTTTATTAGTACTTGATCACAACTTAATGATAGAGAGCAAAAATATAATGTATGTCATAGTAAACTCATGCAAGGCAATTGTAGAAAGGAGAGAGAGATGAAACAAATTTAATTCACGGTACTTTGTAGTACTCTTTTTGTTGTTGTTAGTGGGTTGTATTGTTTATTATTTTTGTATAGTTTACTATAATAGTTTTGGGGTCGATTTGCACAAAAATAGAATTTCTTTAAACTCTTTTATTTCAATGATTGCTCGGGTGATTCGTTCATATTTTATTTTAGTTTGCTATGGTTGTGTTTTTTCTTTATTAACACGTTTTGCCCCTTTTTGGTAGATTGTTGCGCGCCAGTTATTGGGGTTATAGGGTTTTGTGATTTAGTGTTCTGTATTATTAAACGTTGATTGTTGAGTAATTTCTTGTTGAGGCGTGCTACTGGTTTCAAATTTTCCTCGGGTAGGATTTTGTCTAATAATTTTTTCTGAGCTTCCTTCTTGGATAAATGAAGGCAAATAAGTGCTAGTAGCTTTTTTCATAAAGTTAAGTTCCTTGAGTGAATTATTGATTTATTCAACAGAGGATGTTGTGTCTTTCCCGATAATATATAGGGTCGATGATATTTTCAAGGCCGCATAAGCTTTAGCTGCTATAAGGCTGTCCGACACACCTGTCTGCTTAGTATCTCCTATAGTACATATTATTACCCTCTCTTTTTTTTGAAGTATATCTTTTAGCAGGGACATAAAACCTTCTGCCGTCATTATTATATGGGGATTTTTATAAATGGAAAGAGTTGTTTTTATACGTTGAGATTTTTTGTAATTCTGTATTTGGTTAGAGTTGTATACTTACGTCTTTATCCCTATTACCTGAGATTTCATTGCCAGTGTCTCTGTTCTTGTAACCTGGACTCTCGTCGCTAGTTTATTATTCGAGAAGAAGTTTATCATTTTCCTGTGGGGCTGATGGCCTTAGTTCTGATGGACTGTCTTTGGCCGGTGGTTTGTTTGTTCCTAAATGCAGTAATAAGTTAGTGGCTGAATCCCAAAGTGCTCCTATAAGATGGTAAGACCGTCCAAATACGTCGTGTAATGCGTAACCGTGTATGAAGGTATCTGCGATAAATTTGATTAATTTAAGTATTATTATTACTCCAATTAATCCTGCACTTGCAGTATCAAAACTAGTCAAGATTGTCCATGCATTAATTGATAATGTTTTTAACTACTATAAGAAAATAAAGTCTGAATTTTTTATTAAAAAAATTTGTTGAAACTACAAATTAATAAAAAAAAGAGAAAAAAAATTATTTTTTCAGTTTGAAATAATAAACATTTTTTGAAAAAATAAACATTATCAATTTATTATTATTATTATTATCACTTCTTTTTAACTACTATAAGAAAATAAAGTCTGAATTTTTAATTAAAAAAATTTGTTGAAACTACAAATTAATAAAAAAAAAGAGAAAAAAAATTATTTTTTCAGTTTGAAATAATAAACTTTTTTTGAAAAAATAAACATTATCAATTTATTATTATTATTATCACAATAAGTAAAATATATTCCCATGCAGATTCGGCTATTTTATTTATTGAGTCTTCATCTAAGATGTTTGAAAATGAAAAGCCATGGTTTTAACTTGTTGTCCCCTTATGCCACGACCTAGGGTATTTAATATTATCGGTCTTTCTTCTGGAAGCATAATATGGTCAGAAAGCTTTTCTAGATCTCTTTGAGAATATATTCCACTGGTAGTTAGAGATGCAGGATTTGTATACTTCCATGTTTCTTTTGTTTCTGGCTTCACTGTAATGGGATATATTTCTGGGACTAAGTTTGGTAGCCTTTGAAACCGCTTCTTTCCCAATTGATACATGGATGGTAGTAATGGATTACAATCTATTTGGGTGCTTACTGTTGTTAAAACGTGTGTGTGGGGAGTCAAAAAATATGTTTTATTTCCCTCAAGTACGGGGAGTTGTAAATAGCACTCGTCTGTTTTTCTGTGTATTACTTCTACCGGTACGCATTTTACTACCTCGCCTGCTAAAATTGACATATAACCAGGTCCTCTCCTTTAATGGAATGCGAATTCCGTTACTTACTGCAGAAGTGTGAGTGTGTAAGTGTGTAAGTGTGCATAACGCAGTGTAAAATAGTACGGTCAATTTCAGTCTTATATTGGACGACTCTTTGTAATGTAAATCCACTGATTTGAATCAGTTGAATATATATTGGTGTTACATGAATTTGAGGTTTCGGTATGTCCCATTCTCCTACCTCTAATAGCGATAATGTTGTAATATTTAATTGAAAAGACCCGAAATCGTATACTATAAAGCCTTTAATCGGATTTAATCTTGACAGCACCCAAAGGAACACTAAGAAGCCGCCCATTCCAAATTCAATTATCTGGAAGAGGGTTTTTTTCATTAATGGTCGTAATTAAAGAAGATTTCATTTTATAGATTTTACTGGTAATTTATTGCATTATTGTATTTTTTTATCAGGATTCAATAATATATATTATATTCTACCAAGTTTGCTAAAAGATGTGGTTTTGAATTCCGGAGACTTAAGATTAAATTATGAAATTCTAATGGTCCTCGTGTCTTTATTGTAAGAATAATATCCCTTATGGTGTCCGTTTCTGTTATATTGGTTCCCCATGTAGGAATGTTGCAATCGTCTCTGTTGTAAATCCTTTTTATAAACAAACATGCCCATAATGCAAGTATATCCACATTGTCTACGAGCAAATCGAGGTATTTTTCGATCTTTTGTCGGCAACCGTAGTTCATTCTCGAAATTCCTTTTTTTCTGTAAGTAGGTTAATATTTTTCTTATTGTTTGTCGTTGATTGGTATTCTGGATAGTTTAAGTCTATTGATATGGACTATTTTTGTTTTATTTCTTATATTTATTTTTACATTGCCTTTTCCTAATACTTCCAAGACTTCATAAGGTCCTGAATATTGATTGGCAAATTTGCATATTTTACCACCTTTTAATAAGAATACATTATCTCCAGCTTTAAAGTTTTGTGGATTAGCTTTTTTATCATAGTGGATTTTTGATTTCTCTTTTGCATATATTAAGTTATTTCAGGCTATTTCGCGCATTTCATGTGGGCGTGTTATTAATTTTGTCAAGTAATGATCATATGTTTCTAGTTTTTCATGTTTCAATGGAGGTTTGCTTGAAGGAAGACGCGCTAGTTTTCCGAAAACTAGTTCATACGTAGTACACTTTGTTCCTTCGTGTACGCTTGTATTATATGAAAATGTTGCAAGTTCTAGCCAATCATCCCATTCAGCATTCTTGCTTACAAACTGTTTTATTTCCCTAAAACGTGGTGTGACCTTTCAATGGATCCGTTAGATTGAGGGTGAAAAGCTGTAGTCATAAATGGCATAATCCGGAATTTTTCGGCTAATCGTTTCATTAAATTAATCAAAAAATCTGTACCCTGGTCTGTTTGAACTCCTTTAAGTGATCCAAATAAACATGTGAATTTTTTCACAAATGAATCGGCTATCGTACTTGCTTGATGGTTTTGGAGTGCTATTGCTAGTGAATATTTTGCAAAATTATCTTGTATAGTCAGTATATATTCGTAGCACATTTTTGTTACTGAAAGGGTACCTACGATGTCCATTGCTATTTTGTCGAAAGCGGTTTCTGGGGTGTCCGTTATTACCATTGGTGTTTTTTGTTTTACCCCGGACTAATTTTTTAAGCTGGCACTGTGAGCATACTTGGACAAACTTCTGGATGTCAATCTTCATGTTTTCCCAAAAATAATGTTGACGTTTTCTATTATAAGTTTTCGTTATTCCCTTGTGGCCGCCTATTGCAGAAGAATGAGCTTCTTCAATTAATTATATACGTTGATCTTTTGTGGGATATTGTGTGATATCCATACATATCATAATTTTTGTCGACGATTCAGCAAAGATTGCATCAAATGTTGTAAAAATTTCATGCCAAAGTATGTGATTAACTTGAACAGTTTTAGCTACACTAATTGTTTCCAATTTAAATTTGTTTGCTAATGAATACAATGAAAATATTGTTAACTTTATACTTTCTAAAGTTTCGCTTAAATTTCCGTCTTCAATAGGCAGACCTATGTGGCATTGTTGACCCTTTTTAATATATATTTTGCAACTCCTCTTTGAAGGTTTACAAATTTGGGTAATTTTTCTCTTTTTGCTAAAGCTCTTGAACCGTTATCACGAGGGTTTCCATAAACTGAAATAAAATATGTGTAATTGTCTTTCCGCATTGGTAGTTGATCAGGGCATTCTACTACGTTCCTTCTTGTAATACTTTGTTTAACTCGTAAAGTATGGAGTGGAGGGGTTTCGTGTGGGCGCTGTGGTAGAGATAAATTTCCATCCTCTAGAACTTTCTGTTTTTTAGCTTCCTTCACTGCATATTTGTTAAGTGGTTTTGATTCCTTTTCATGAGAGATTGTTTCATCTGCTTCATCTAAAGGACCTTTGGCCTCAAACAAATGTTCAAATTCTTCTTCTTGTTAATCATTGGAGCTTTCATCTCCTGTTGATAAGTATTCTAATTCTTCTTTTCTCTCTTCTGAACATTTTGGGTTATTTGTCTCAATATGTTTTTTCTTCTGATATTGATTAGTTGGAATATGAATTGGATCAGACAGATTTTCCTCATCTGGACCTGATTTATTATAAAATTTTTGTTCCTTCTTATCTTTTTGCTCCTTATTTTTCTCTAACTTTATGGGTCTACCTCTCTTTCCTTTTTTGGGAGGAGACAACTTTTTGCTTTTAACTTCAGTGGTAGTCTTCCTTGGCCTACCACGTTTTTTTACCTGTAAATTTATAGCAGATTGTTCTTCTTCTGCATCTTCTTCTAGGTCTTTCTCTCTTTCTTTTTCTTCTTCAACTTCTACTTCTTTTTCTTCAGTGGTAGTCTTCCTTGGCCTACCACGTTTTTTTACCTGTACATTTTTAGCAGATTGTTTTTCTTCTCCATCTTTTTCTATGTCTTTCTTTTCTCTTTCTTCTTCTTTATCTTCGACTTCTTCTTCTATTTCTTGGATAGCAATATTTTTTATTTTGTTCTTATGACTAATTTGCTCATTCTTATTCATTTTTTCTTTTTGCATTTGCTTTTTTGATGCTCCTCTAGTTATCATGGCGTTCCATTGCAACGCTGGATTATTATTGTTGAATGGATTATTCATAAAATGATTAACTACATTCGTCAGGTCTTCAACTGATTTCCTAAGATTCACAAACTCCGATGTTTTTTCACTTATAGGTCCAAATTCTGCCTTTTCTTTTTTATTTTCAGGTTTCATGGATTTTATTCCAATGTCTTCTATATTATTACCATATTCAAAAAATTAATATTTCGTTGATTTCATATAATTTATTGTGGTTTCATTTTCAGGATCATCAATGGGGTTCCTAAACAAGGCATCTGCGTTATATTACCTGCCTTATATATAACGTCAAAGTTGTACTTGGCTAATTTTAATTTGCATCTCGTAACTCTAGAGAATGGGTCTTTTGAATTCTGAAACCACACCAGTGGTTTGTGGTCATTGACCAAAGTAAATTTTCGTCCATAAAGATAAGGTCTAAATTGTTGTACCCCATGAATGGTTGTTAAAGCTTCCTTTTGGTAACGGTCGTATTTTTTCTCTGCATCATTCAAAGTTCGCGAAGTATAATTTACGGACCTATCCTTTTCTATGATTCCCTGAGATAATATTGCTCCTATCTCAAATCCAGAAGCGTCCTTGGTTAAAATAAAAGGCCTAGTGAAATCCGAGCGCTGTAAAACAGGTTCTTCACAAAGTTTTTCCTTTAAAATATCAAATGCATTTTGCCGTTTTTCCGTCCAGTTAAACGGGGTGTCCTTTTTTAAGAGTTGTGTCAGTGGACTGGCAATTTTGGAAAAGCCGTAAATGAAACGTCGATAATATCCAGCTAAACCAAGGAACTGCTTAACATTTTTCTCATTTTTGGGGATGGGAAATTTTCGAACTGCTTCGAATTTTTTCGGATCTGGGCGTATACCGTCTTTATCAATAATATGACCTAAATAACCTACTTCATGCTTCAAGAATTCACACTCGTCTGGCTGTAGTTTCAAATTAGCAGAACGTAATCGGTCCATGAGTTCATTGAATTTTTTCTCATGCTCATCAAGAGTATCAGCATATAAAACAATATTGTCAAGATAAACGAACAATTCTGTTCCTTATAACCCTATTAATACTAAGTCCATTAACCTCTGGAATGTAGCTGGGGCATTTTTCAAACCGAAAGGCATACGATCAAACTCATAATGCCCGTAGTGGGTGGAAAATGCAGTTTTGTGCGCATCATCTAGGTGCATTTTAATTTGATGATAAGCGGAAGCTAAATCAAATACTGAGAAATATTGAGCACCGCCTAGTTGATCAAGAATTTCTGTTATATACGGCAAAGGATAAGAATCGCCTATCTTTTTTTCATTAAGTTTCCTAGAATCCAAAACCATTCTCCATTTTTTGTTTCTGTGAGAATCTAACTTTTTTGGATCTATCCAAACTGGGGTATTGTAAGGAGATAAGGATGGTTTTACTATTCCGTTTTCTAAAAGTTCATTAACTTGCCGAGTTATTTCTTCTTTGTGTATAGGGGGAAATATATACTGTCTTGACATAATAGAGTCGTCGTCAGTTGTTCGTATGCTATGCTTAAGAACATTGATTGCTCCCAATTCTTCGCCCGGTATATGGAATTGATTAGCGTATTTAGTTATTAGTTTTATTACGTGTGCTGATTCTTCACAATTTAAATGATCCAATCGTCACAATTTTTTCAATTCTTCCATTCTGTCTTGTCCGGAAATGTTAAAGATTTTGCATAAATGCTCTAGTTTCATGTTGTCATGATTTGAAAATGTATCCAATAATTCGTCGGTAGGAGTATGTTGATTACTTTTAGTTGGTTTGGAAAAGTTTAAATTTTGATAATTTGGATTAAGGTTTTCTCTAGATGTTTCTTTTCATCAAAGTCTTGCAATTCTACATTAGGAATTTCGATAATAATTGATTGTACACATGTATTTGCTACTTTTATATAGGCACGGCCTTTATTGTTACTAACAACCGCGCTTTTGTTTATCAAATGTTTAAAATTATACCCATTTTTGAGGTGGACCTCTCTTCAAAATAAATTATGTTGTGAACTACACATTTTATATGCACAAAATGTAATTGATTTTTTATCGATTTATCCATGAACAGGTTTTGGTAAAAGAATGTTTACTTTCTGCATAAATACTCAAAGAATAATGTGAAAATCGCACTTTTATTTATTGAATGTTTATCAATATACCCATTTTTGAGGTGGACTTCTCTTTAAATAAAATTATGTTGAAAACTACACATTTGATATGGACAAAATGTAAGTGGTTTTTGATCGATGTATCCATGTGGAGGTTTTGGTAAAACAATGTTTACTTTGTGCAAAAATACTGAAAGAATAATGCGAAAATCGTAGTTTTGTTTACTGAATGTTTAACATGATGCCCATTTTTGAGGTAGGCTTCTCTTGAACCTAAATTATTTTGAAAACTACACATTTGATATGGATACAATGTGAGTGATTTTCGATCGATATATCAATGGGCAGGTTTTGCAAAAGAATGTTTACTTTCTCCAAAAATACTTCGAAAATAATGCGAAAATTCCCCTTTTGTTTATTGAATGTTCAACATCACCCATTTTTGTGGCGGCCTTCTCTTCAAATTAAATCATGTTTAAAAATACACATTTTATATGGACAAAATTTGAGTGATTTTTGATGGATGTATCTATGGGCAGGTTTTGGTAGAAGAATGTTTACTTTCTGCAAAAATACTCAAAGAATAATTCGAAAATTTTACTTTTGTATATTAAACGTTTAACATTAAACTCACTTTTAAGGTGAACTTCTCTTCGAAAGAAATGATGTTGAAAACTACACATTTTATAGGAACAAAATATGAGTGATTTTTCATCGACTTATCCAAGGGCAGGTGTTGGTAATAGAAAGTTTACTTTCTGCAAAAGTACTTGAAGAATAATTCGAGAATCCCACTTCTGTTTATTGAATGTTTAACATTATACCCAAATTTGAGGTATACTTCTCTTCAAACTAAATTGTGTTGAAAACCACACATTTTATATGGAGAAAATGTGAGTGAGCAGTAGTACAGGGCCGGTTTTCGACCGATTAGCGTTAGCGCATGGCCGCGCGAGTGTTAGTTTGTATTTGTGTATGGAGAGGGATGATGTGTCATGTCTTTGCTTACGTCATAAGAAAAGACCAAAGAGGTGAGTCATAGTATCACCCTTTGATATGAGCCGTCATATGTCATGCATGTCACATGTCGTCGCAATGTTACATGCTTTTATGCAAGTTCGAACAAGTTTCGCTTGTACACGTCACGCAAATCGCAGAAGTCGGTGATGTGGGTCTCGTCTCATATTGAAGCTCTCATCATTTCTTGAGCTAATACCGCTTATGTGATATTATAACTCTACTGGGCATTCTCATCATAAACAATACCAATATTAATTACCAAAATTATGTAACTGTTTTGATATCAGTGTTATGTTATAATCTTGTGATAAAAATGTTTAAATATGTCAAGTCTTAGGAGTTCTGAGCCATTTTCTGCTTTAAGAGTCACCATATTACACTTTTTTTCCTAAATAAATATGATAAAATATCTCGAAATCAGAATTTTTCACTCATCTGTTAAAGCTATTGCGCAGTATAGTTTATAGAAATAAAGAATGATTCATTGCCTCCAGTCTAAATAATTATGGCTAATTTAATTTAAAAACATAATTTTCAATATTCAAAGAGGGTAATACTGATAGATAGAGATAATAAATGTAAATAGAACGATTTCACAATGTAAAATATTTTGTGTAAATAACGTGAAGGTTACTTTTAATTTAAATTATGCATTTCACGTAAGCATTTTTAAGGTTTCATTTTTTACTTCGTCATCGAATTTACAAACCACGAACGTTTTCTGCTGTGAATATCATGATTTTCTACACGTTTCGAAAAAAAGTTTCGAAAAAAATTCAACAGATATTTTTGATGATAATAATAATAATGTATTACTCAAGACTCGATTAGGTGTCGCCGCAATCTGTCCATGGCTTGGATTGACTACCGTAAGGCATTCGATAACATGAACCATGAGCTACTTATTAAGCTCCT
>JAABKJ010008116.1:0-11532 GCA_011634705.1 Andricus grossulariae | reverse complement strand
ACTGACAATTAGTAGAATTGTATTGATTGGATTAGTAAAACGAAAATTACTAATTGATCAGTTATAGTTGTATTGAATAAATCAATTATTTTTAAAAGGTTATGTCCCAAATATATTTGCGCGCCATTTTTAAATGTGAAATTGTTTACATTTTAAAATTTGTTCGCACATGTAATAATTTCTTATTCATTTATTAAAATGAAACTTTCAAAATAAACTTTATTATTAGAAATAATATTGGAGTATAAACATTAGTAAAATTTCTACTAATTCAAATTTAGAGTGTGGGGTCATCCATAAAATACGTTACCAATTTTGGGTTTTTTTTCCCCCCCCCCCCCCGTCATCCTTCGCTTACAACCACAGTTTGTACTCTCCTCCGGAATTTAACGTTTTTTTTTATGATAAAATGGAAATAATGGAGGAATAAATTCTTTGAAATAAAATTAATGTAAATACCATATGGAATGCAATATAAAAAACTTTAAATTCCCAATATTTCAAGAAAAAATATATATTGAATTTTCAACAAATAAGATTAGTTTTCTAACCAAAAAGACGAATTCTCAATAAAATACATGATTTTGCTACCAAATAGTTGAATTTTTAACTTATAAAGAATAACTTTCTAACCAAAAACAGAATAGTGCAATTTTAGATGAAAAAAATTAATTTTTCACGAGAAAAAAACAAATTTTCAACAAAAAAGTTAAATTTTGAATCACAGAGGTGACTCTTCACAAATATGAATTTTTAACAAATTATTTCAACTTTCAACCAATCAGTTGAGATTTTAAATAAAAAAGATGACTTTGGAAACAAATAGTCAAATTTTTAATTAAAAAGATGAATTTTCCAGCAAAAAGATTAATGCGCTATCAAAAAACACGAATTTTCAACAAAATTGTTGAATTTTAAAGCCAAAAGGCGAATTATCTACGAAACGGTTGAATTTTGCACCCAAAAATATGATTTTTTAACAATGAAGTTAATTTTCTATCAAAAAGTAAAATTATCATAAAAATAGTTTAGCTCTCAACCAAATATTTAAATATAAACAAAAAATATGAATTTTTATCCGAAAAGTTAATTTTCAACCGAATAATTTAATCTTCTACCAAATTATCGAATCCTTAATAAAAACAGATTAACTTAGACCCAAAAATTTGCATTTTTAAACAAAAAGGATGTATTTTCATACAACAATATTAATTTTCGAACAAAAAAGACGAACTTTTAACAAAATGAATGAATATTCAACTAGAAAAGATAAATTTTCAATAAAAATATTAACTTTCAACCAAGAATGGAAAAGTTACATTCTTAGTTAAGAAAATTTATGATCGAAAAACAAAAATAAAATGAATTTTCAACAGAATATTTATATTTTCAACTAAAATGATGAATCTTGAAAAAAATTAATTTCCATCCAAAGAGTTCAACCTAAAAGATGATTTTTCTTCCGAAACATTAATTTTCTGAAAATGGAAGAGTTAAATTTCCAAAGAAGAACGTGAATTTGAAGAAAAAAAAATATTTATTTTTAAAAAACTATTTTAACTTTGAACCAAGCAGTTGAAATTTCAACTGAAAACGACAAATTTTTACCAAATAATTACATTTTCAACCAAAAAGATAAATTTTTCAGCAAGAATATTATTTTTCTGCCAAAAAGACAAAATTTCAACAAAGTACATTAATTTTTGACAAAATTGTTGAATTTTAAAGCCAAAAAGTACAATTATTTGCAAAAGTGTGGATTTTTTAACTCGAAAATATGATTTTTCAACAACAACAAAATTAATTTTCTACCAAAGAGTTGAATTTTCATAAAGATAGTTTAATTTTTAACAAAAACGATCATTTCCAACTGAATATTTTCATTTTATACCAAATTGTTGAATCCTCAAACAAACCAGAATAATTTAGATCCAAACAACTGCATTTTTAAACCAAAGGGATGAATTTTGAAACAAGCAGATTAATTTTCGACCAAAAGAGATGAATTTTTAACAAAATACATAAATTTTCAACTATAAAAGATCAATTTTAAAAAAAGTATCAATTTTCAACACAACATTGTTAATTAAAAAAAATAATTTCTCAACCAAAAAAAAAACAACCAATTTTCAACAAAATATTTACATTTTCAACTAAAATGATGAATCTTGGAAAAAATTAATTTTCATCGGAAGAGTTCAACCCAAAAGATGATTTTTCTCCCGGAATATTAATTTTCTAAAAATGGAAGAGTTAAATTTCCAATCAAGGACGTGAATTTAAAAAAAAATTATTTTTAACAAACTAGTTCAACTATCAACCAAGTACTTGAATTTTCAAAAAAAAACGATACATTTTCACCAAATAATTACATTTTCTACCAAAAAGATTCATTTTTCAGCAAGAAGATAATTTTTCTACCAAAAACACGAAATTTCAACAAAGTACATTAATTTTCGACAAAAATGGTTGCATTTTAAAGCCAAAAAGTACAATTATTTACAAAAGTGTGGATTTTTCAAGCCGAAAATATGATGAATTTTTGACAAAATACATGAATTTTCAACTATAAAAGATCAGTTCTAAAAAAAACTATCAATTTTCAACACAACATTGTTAATTAAAAAAATTAATTCGCAACAAAAAAAAACGAATTTTCAACAAAATAAGTACATTTTCAACAAAAGAATTGAATTTTCAACGAAAATGATGAATCTTAAAAAAAATGGATTTTCATCCAAAGAGTTCAATCCAAAGAATGATTTTTTATCCCCAAAGATTAATTTTCTAACAGTGAAATAGTTAATTTTTCAATCGATGAGATGAATTCACAACTCAAATAATGAATTTTTAACTAGTAGTTTCACTTTGAAATAAAGTATAATAATAAAATTTTCAACTAAACACTACAATTTTTAACCTAGCGAGATGAATCCCGAACCAAAAATATAATAATAACCAAAAGTAGTTGATTTTTCTTGTTGGGTTCTGTTAATTCAGTTCATATTTTAAGCGAGAACCCGAGAAAAAGGGTTGAAAGGGTATGTTTTCTCAAAAACAAAGAAAAAATGAAGAATTCTTAATAATGTATCATCAGGAAACGTACTAAATGTTATCTAAGTTCGTAACATAACTTCCACTCCCCCCCCCTAATACCAACCCTAGTTTTAGCGTGATCCCTTCCCCCTTAAATTTTTAGTACCACCAAGAAATAGTAACAGGAATAAGAGTTGAAGTCAAAGAAGAATAAGGAAGTTGTCCCAAACCAATAAATGTCTACAACTACAATCTGGGCAATCTATGCTAGCTTGCAGGGCACAAAAAATTCGTATGTCTGTTATAACCTTCCAAGCAAATATAGAAGAGTTCAAGAAAAGAAGTCTACAAACTGTAGATGCACTGATAAAAAACGCTACCATTTGTGCAAATACTCATCGTTCTTTTCTTATGAAGCATATTATTCAACAACTGAAAATACATTGAGAATTGTAGAACTTATATCTTTATGCAATAATTTATGAATATTATTCGTTAATAAATCTTTTTCATTCATTTTTTTGCTGCGTTATCTATTTTTAGATAACGCAATTTATCACAATTTATTATTAAGCTTAATATTGGTTATTGGCTAAAACTTTAGTTTTCAGATTTTTACGATTTAAAAAAAAAGTTTAATCTTGAATTGCTTCCAAGTAAAATTTGTTTATTTTTTCGTGGCCCTAATTTTTAAAAGAATTTAATTTAAAATGCTTGAAATGTGATTTTAAATTCAAAACATCATTCAAAGAAAACCCTTTTATTCAGTTAAAAAAAATGTTACAGTTCTTTTATGTAATTACATTCAACAGCGTCATTTATCACCTTGTGGGGCCGATTGCATGTACCCTTGTTTACACATATATTCTAGGCTGACTTCAGGATCAAAATCCCTGTTAACGAAAAAAATAAAATAGTATGACTTTCATGGACTATTAAGATCTACTGAGATTCGAATAAAACCTAATTTCATGAATTGCTTTACATTAAATGTCGAAATTATTAATAAAATTTATAACCTTTTCAATTTTTCGAATATGGATCTATTTTAGAGATATTCATTAAAAGTAAGAATATAATCTAACTACAAACTTCAATTTTTTGCAATAGTAAAAACTTTCTAATAAGAAATAAGAGTTTCATCAATTAAATTAATGCTTGGATTTTCAAATTTTAGTGAAAGGCTTACAAAAGCAATTAACTTACAAATAGTAATCTGCCATGCGTTTGTGTCTTGGTATGACATAAAATTTTTGAAATAAGAAGGAAGCTAACAAGCCAAATGCAACTGCCTCCAAGACAGTTCTTCTTGCTCTCTTTATAAACAAACCTCTCATCTCTGGTGGTGGATCACACATTTTGAATATATGTTTTATAAGAGAGTGAAGACAATTAAATTTAGTTTTAATTCGCTGACACTCTTCCTCGCGATTATATTCAATTCAGTGAAGTAGACTGCAGATAGGTTTTTTTGCTTTCTTTTGTTTCAAGAATTATATTACAATAATCTAAGATTCATTCATTACGCCTAGAGATCCTTAGAGATCCTCTAGGGCACTCTAGGGAGAGTTGAGACACATGGGAATCGTTTCTGATTCGTTAGGGCTAATCGGAATAAGGAAGTCCTTTTTACCGCGTGATTTTCAAATACCAACCAATCGCAATGTCAGAACTATGAATTGAAGTTAGATTGTGTTCACGACTTTGACTGGCGGGGGTTCACGTGTCCTAACTCTCCCTAGAGGATCTCTAGTCTAGGCATCCTCAAGAAAGAGTTGAGACACGGGCTACTCCAATCCTGATTGGTGCCGCTGGTACCGGAACTAGATGGTCTTTTACTGAATTTGATTGGCTTGAGTTGACGCGATTTTCAAATCGCAATTTTAATTGCAAGAGGATTTCATACAGAATAGAGACAACACCAATCATAAAAAGATTGTAAATGATTGGGGAAGTAATAATATTCATTTCAAAACAAATATACTTAAACATGTCCATAAACAAAATAAAAAATTACAGTTCAAACTTTTCGCGCCCCATGCAAATATTAGGGTTAAAGGATGTCTACTATCTGTCCAAAAAGTTTAGGCAACTCGATTTTTGTACAGCTTTTCATGAAAATATCAGCAGAAAAAAAATTATAAAATTATGAGACAACATGCATGTTGCAGGTGAAGGGTTTGCCAATCCTGATACAGAGGTTTTAAATATTCAGATGGTTAGCGATTATTTCCTGTCGAGTGAAAGGTGAAAAAGCACAAAAATCATATGATCATTTCAGAATACTCAACTTTGAATGGCTGTAAGTTACTGAAAATAAATTATGAAAATTGTGCAAGAAATATATGGGTTTCGCTGATCCTTTCTGTGCACAGTGGTGAAATTTAGAGCCAAAAATAATCATTTGTTAAGAAGTTATTAACAAAAGAGTAGAGAGGTGTCATCTCCGAAACTAAAGAACGTACAGAGATGATTCTTGAAGCAAATTACACATTTTTGGCTTCTGGCAATGTTTTACGTATTGTCAATCAATAAAAGTTGCATGGGGCCTTTCTGACGCTACTGCTACACGTGCAACACGACCTTCTGTCACAGTCACAGTTACACAGCCCCTAAGCCCTGATGAAAAAAAGAGATACGGTTGCCTCGATTGTCAAAAAGTCTTTTACATTTTTCCAAGAAGAAAATAATTTTCTAAACATTCAAGTGTAACTTTTTGAATTTGAATTTGCTTCAAGAATCATCTTTGTACGTTCCTTAGTTTCGGAAATTACACTTCCCTACTCTTTTGTTAATAACTTATTTAGGGGTGTGCAAAAAACTCGAAGTTCTAACGAGTCGAGTCGAGCTTGTTAGCTTTCGAGTCTAGTCGAGTTAGCTTTCGAAAATTCAATTTTCTTCGAGAACTCGAATGTCTTTGAGAACTGAAATGTAGCTCGAAACAGTTCGAGGACTGGAAACTTTCCAGTACTCGAAGCCGTTCGAGTTCTCGAAACTTTAGAGTAGCTTGAAAATTTCGAGTAGCTTGAAAATTTCGAGAACTCGAATTTTCAAGCAAGCTCGAGTTCGACTTGACTCAAAAAAAGTCGGCTCGAAGTTTCGAGCTTTTTGCACACCCTTAGGCTTATTAGGAAATGATTATTTTTGGATCTAAATTTCACCACTGTGCACAGAAAGGATCAACGAAATCCATATATTTTTTGCAGAATTTTCATCATTTATTTTCAGTGACTTACAGCCATTCAAAGTTGAGTATTATAAAATGATCACATGATTATTGTGCTCTTTCACCTTTCAATCGCCATGAAATAATTTCTAATCATCTGAAAATTTTGATACTCTGTATCAGTATTGGCAAAACTGGTGGACAAATTTTGAAAAAGTTGTTGGATTTTTATCAAACTTGCCAGTCGGGAGTTTTTGGGGTCGCTGAGTTTCCGGGATTTTCAATTTTAAAAGTCAGGTCACAATAAAATAATTCGATTTCAATTTGGTTGTGAAAAATGTAGTTCAGTATAAAAGTTGCATCTTTGATGATTTACCAGTTTCATTCATTATGTGCAGGAACAGCCACTTGGAATTCTCATCAGTCTTCTGTTTTTTATTTGCTGCCCTTGATGTAAATGTACGTTGAATATAAAAATATTGTTTTTGACTCTGACCGTCCTTTCGCTCTTCATTTGTTTCCTCACGGTCCGGGCAGTGACGGCTGGCAGTAGCCAATGGTGCTTCGATTCAATTCCACCACAGATTATCAGAAACCCCAAAAACCCATAGACGCCAAGTTTCATGAAAATCCATTAATTTGCTGAAAATTCTTCCGCCATATTAGATCCACCAGTTTGAATTTGGCAAATCGGGCACCAGATTCGTAATCAGCGACCCCAAAAACCCCTGAGTGACAAGTTGTATGAAAATTCAACAACTTTTTCGAAATTTGTCCACCATGTTGAATTCGCCATCTTGAATTTTTCAAATCTGACTTCAGATTCGTTGCCAGAGACCCCGAAAACCCCTAGATGCCAAGTTTCATGAAAATCTATTAATTTTTTTAAAACTCGTCCACCATACTGGATCCGCCATTTTGAATTTTGCAAATCGGACTCCGGATTCGTAATCAGCGACCCCAAAAATCAGAGAGTAACAAGTTTTATTCTAATTTATTCAAAAGGTCAAAAGTTGTTTATTTATGACTATTTATAAATTTACGTAATAGATTCATCATTTTTTTTTACATTCTACAATGCTTCAAATACGATATAAATAAGACTTTTTTGGTATTATTTCAAATACATTGAATCTAGAGAAAAAAGTTGTGAACAAAAAAGGTGGTAATCTGGGTTACCACTATGCCGCAAAGTATTAAAAGGTTCTTCACAATCAGGGGTGGTTTTTTTGCATTTGACTGTGGTTTAAGAGGGTTGGTGCGGCTGATCAGATCCTCAGAATAGCTCGAAGTCATTTTATACATTTTTGTTTGTTTATTAGATCAAATCAAAAGTCATAAGAACTTGCACAATAAATTTCCGACATTTTTAGGGGTGGTTGTTACACATAGGGGGAGTTTTGCAGGGATAAAAGGCTATGACAATTTTTGTGTCATCTGTGACCCTGTCTAAATTCATTACAACTGATTTTGTGAATGTACAGCATGTTAAAAAAACTCGGATCTTACAGGGTTAAGGAATTGTTGAGAGATGAAGCTATAGGGCACCACAACCGCGTTATGTCCTCATGGCTATTTACTATATTCATGGACAAGTGTCGAAGAATGGCCTCTTCGACGAAGAAGGTGTAGGGGTTGCATTATCGGGACAGTGAGGGTACGTGGGTTAGCGTTCGCAGATTATAAGGTTGTTATGGCAGAGTCAGTCAAAGACTTGCAAAGAATGTTGATCAAACTGATTACAAGTATGAAGAACATGGGCCTCGAAATTAACGTAAATAAAACAACATTTATGGTGTTTGAAGGAAAGGGTGAGAAAACAATGTGCAACATTGTCCTAAATGATGAGAGAATAGAACAAGTTGATAAGTACGTATATCTTTGTAGCCTATTCACTATAGTGTCGGAAAGATTGATTGGGAGTTAGATAGGCGTATAAACAAGGGTAAGAAGGTAATAAGTAGAGCAGGGCCCATTATCCAAAGTAAAAATATATCAAGTAAAGCTAAAAAACAATACATAATTCTATATTTATACCGACTGTGCTGTACGGTAGCGAGACGTGGACCTATCAGGAAAAGGATAAGAGCCAAATTAACGCGATTAACGTGAAATTCCCGTGCATGATGTGCGGTAAATCGCTGAGGGACAAAGTGAGTAATGAGATAATCCTCAAATAATGTCATATCGATGAGACGCTAGTTGATATATGTGAAAGAAATTCTTTGAGATGGTTTGGACATGTTTCAGAGAATGAAAGATGAACGACGAACAAAACAAGTGTATCAACGTAAAGTAAATGGCAGTATGCCCAGAGGCAGACCGAGGAAAGGATGGTTAGAATGTGTAAATGAGACCCTAATTTGAAAAGACATAAGAAACCATAGAAACACAAGAGCTTGCATGAAAAAATGCATGGACGTGAAGGAAGCTAGAGAGGTATGCTACGACAGAAAAGTGTGGCGACAAATAGTTTATAAAAATAATATCAGCGGAGTGAGTGACGCCTGAAACAAATGACCTTGGATACTAATGGGCCCGAGAGGAAGAATGATGATGAATGATGACTTTGTGAGGCTCTTAACTTGGGGTGGTCGCTAGAGAGATTGATCAGCAACCTGGGTCGGTGCAGTGTTGCAGAACGAACGTGTTATTTGAATAAATAACATGGGAATTCTAGATCAATCTAAAAATCTCTACCCCCTTCCCCTGACCGAGTGAGTCACACTTACCCCGAAAGGGAAATCGCTTAATGGTAGAATAAAGTAGGTAGTGTCTATACGTCCGGACTCAAGCATGCCCCCTTCCCTTTTCCAGCCGGTCCGTTTCATTCTTCCGAACTGTTAGATCAGTTATTACGAAATCTTCAGTGTCAAACATCATAACGAAGTTTTTCATTTGGCCGATTCTTCTAGTCTTTTGTAGTCCCCAGTGAGTGTATACTGTACATTATTATATTCCTGTATAAGTTGATGATATTACATTCTCATCATAATGAGAAGGTATTGATTTTATGTGAAAAATTACTTTCGTGGATTCCATCAAATGTCGACGTTTTGAGGCCCTCTGAGGCAGAAAAAATAGTTTTTACGTCGTTGTCTGTCTGTCATTGTCGTCGTCTGTACATCGGATAACTTTTGAAGGACTAATCGAATTGGACTGTGCTTTGTCACACAGTTTCAGGGGCCAAGAAGAAAGATCGAGTTCGTCAACCAGCTATTTTGGATAGAAATACAATAAGTTAGAGCATTTTCCAAATTTTTCAAACCATGTTTTTCGAAATTCAGAAATTCCATGGACGCCTATCCGTGGTACTCAAAAATTGAAACAATTTGTTTCCACGACTTTTTTCGATGAAAAGAAAATTGTCAGAGTTATAGCATTCTCAATATAAAAAAAAAACGAAAATTATTATTTTAAGCCAAATAAAGCACGATATGAAAAAAAGTTGTAGGAAGAAAAAAGTTACTTTTTCATAGCCCTACAAGGTTATTATGACGAATTTTTAAATTTTATTAAAAAATCGATAATTCAAATTTTGTTTGCACAAAAAATAATGAATTATTATATTCTCATCATAATGATAAGGTATTGATTTTATGTGAAAAATGACTTTCGTGAATTCCATCAAATGTCGACGGTTTGAGGCCCCCTAAGTCAGAAAAAATAGTTTTTACGTCGGTGTCTGTCTGTCTGTCGTCGTTGACGTCGTCGTTGACGTTGTCGTTGTCGTCATTGTCGTGGTCTGCATACCGGATAATTTTTAAAGACTATCAAAACAACCTTTCGAATTTTCTTGAAAAATCAAAAAAGGAAATTTTGATCACACGAAAAATAATAAACAATCAAAAATTCCATTGTGCGGTCAAACTATGCAAGGTACAGACAAAAATTAATTAGCAAAAATTGTTGTCCCAAGAAGGAGCTACAAATTTGTTATGATTCATTTTTGATAGGATGCGTAGTTTTTGTTTCCTTCATAAGAAACAACATTATATATTAAAAAATTAAATTTTTGGACAAACGACGCATGCTATGGAAAATATGAATATACAAAAGTTGATCTTCTGAAAAAGATTAAAAACTCATCCAAATTAGTCATTAATCATTTTTTTATATGACGCGTAGTGTTAGTTTTAATCGTGAAAGATAACATTCCAAGTAAAAAAATTAAAATTTTTTGAAAAGCAACACAAGGTACGAAAAAAATTAATCGATAAAAGTTGTTAACCCAAAAAGGATCTACAGGTTTGTTATTACTAATTTTTAGATAGGACGAGTAGACTTTTTTTGAATCGTAAAATATAAGATTAAATATAAAAAAATTAAATTTTTGGAAAAAACGACACATGAGACAACAACAAAATAACAAAAAAAGTTGTTCTACCAAAAAATATCTACAGTTTATTTAACAAAGAAACCAAAAGAACCAACAGTCGCGCCCGTATTTAAAGATAGGATTTTAATTATACAGTGATATTTCTTTCCATTAATATATCTTCTGAAATTTGTTAAATAACACATAAAACATGATACACTAGTTTTTCAATGCGGATGAATGGATGAAATACGGGTAAATTTTTTAATGTATACAGTACCATCCAGTATAAAAGGGACGGCGGTTTTTTTAACATTTGCTAAGATACTCATAATTAAAAAAAGGGTAATTATCCCCCCCCCCCTCTTCCAACAGAGAACGTATCGACATTTGACATATAAACAATCAGCGTCAAACGAAATTTCAGTGTGTTCGGATATTATATTCATATCTCCACACATCGCTACAATGTATACAAATTTAATTTATAAAAAAGGATTCCTTGATACACTGGAAAAAAATCCTATTCTATTCATAATTCAATAAATCCAACGACTGCTTGTACTTGTCAGTAATAAATATTGTCATGATTGAGGCTATGAGAATACCTTTTTTAATAGAAACTTCGAATTTTGCGAACGTGAATATAGAGATTTAAAATCTTGTGAATATTTCAAAATAATAAAAATTCCAAAATATTTCAAAGGTTACAAACAAATTTTAAAAGATGTCGAGAGATTTCAAAAGGCTCCAAGAGATGTCTAGAGATTTCCAGAGATTTAAAAATGTTCACACATCAGATTTCAAACATTATAAATGATTTCAAAACATTTCAACAGATTTTACAAAGATTCGACAAATATTCCAAAGATTTCAGCAAGGTATGTACATTAGGGTGGTCCAAAAATGCATTGCAAACATTTTTTTGATGCTAGATGCAAACGATCCCCCCAAAAAGTTTCGAAATCCAAAAAAATAAAGGTCCTATTTTTTCTTTTTTCAAAATTTTGAT
>JAABKJ010008115.1:0-11532 GCA_011634705.1 Andricus grossulariae | reverse complement strand
TTATGTTCAAAAAGTCTTTTCTATTCATGCATCAACTTTGAATTATCTCGATGAAAAAAGTTTTTCTGTTTGAAACAGATGTTTCAAATATTATAAATGAGCATAACTTATTTACTCTTCAATAAAGTGTATTGATATTATTGGTCAATCGATTTGCGCCGAATCAAGGAATCTTTTCCGTTCTTGCATCAATTTGGAATTATGTTAGTGAAAAAAGTTTTAATATAAAAACCCGTTTTTTCAAATATCATGCAATGCCATAGCTTCCTTTCCTCTTCAACAAAATGTATCAATACTATAGGTCAATCTATACGGCTAGAATCAACAAAACTTTTCTATTCTCGCATCTACTTTAAATTATGAGAATGGGAAAATCTTTACTACAAAAATCGATTAAAAAAATATATAAATTACCATAACTTCCTTACTCTTTAATAGAATGTGTTAATATTATAGGTCAATCAATTCGTCTCGTAACAAGGAATCTTTGATAGTTCTTGCAATAACTTTGAATTAAGTTAATGAAAAAAGTTTTACTATGAAAAACCGATTTTGAAAATATTATAAAGTGCTAAAAAAAAATACAATAAATATTTTTAGAAATCCTTCGGTCAGTTTCAAGATATTAGTGGTGAAAATAAGTCGTTCTTGGCTTTTTGCGACCCTCAGTACTAATATTAGTTTTCCGTTTTGTGGCTTTGGGGTCCGTAAATGTTGAAGAAGATTTAAATTTCCATCAGACGTTTCGGCTCCATATATGGGCCCTCTTCAGTGATTTATTCTACAAAAAGTTTATTGGTACATTTCACTTATTCCCTAAGATAGATTTTTGTGCGTCGGCTTTTATTTTTTATTTTTATTTTTTTTCTCTCCCCAATAATTTTATTTTTGTAATATATGTAAATAAAATTAATTATTGTTCTATATAACTGAATTATAATAACAATATTTAAACATTTATATTTAAAGCGCGTTGTCTGTAAATAGTGTCTAACAGTAAATATGAAACCTTACGTTCTTATTATAAGATCCACCTATAGTCCTAAAACATTATTGCACTAAAACTTATTCACTTAGAATGCTGATTGTTATTTGTTGCTTACTCTGTAATGAGTTCACGAGTCATCAAATGATAAAAAACTACGATGTTATAAATCTGATCTTATCAATTTATCCGCCTCCGTTTTCAAGTTATCGCGTTACAAAAAAGTGTGACATCCACACACACACATCCGACAATTGCTTAGGACATTGTATGAGACATTTTTAAATTGACAAAAGTTAAATTAAACGAAATTCAAAATTTTCAAAAAAGTTACCATTACAAAGATTCCTCTACGAGGAAGCAAACTTTAACTATTTGGTGGAAAGTTCAACAATTTGGTTCAAAAGTAACTTTTCTGTTGGAAATTTAACTCTTTTGTTAAAAATTCGTCGTTTTGGTTTGGAAATGGTAGAAAATTCAACTAATTGGTGTAAAGTTAACTTTTTTTGTTGAAAATTAATATTTTCGAAATGAAAATTCAACCATTTGGTTGAAAATTCATATATTTTGTTAAAAATTTAAATATATTGGTAGAAAGTCCAACTATTTGGTTTAAAAGTAACTTTTTTGTTGAAAATTCATCCTTTTGGCTGAAAAGTTCAACTCTTTTGTTCAAAAGTGTTCTTTTTGGTTTAAAAATTCAGTTCTTCCGGTAGAAAAATTAATATTTTTTGGTTAAAAATACAACTGTTCGGTTAAAAAACTTGACTGGAAAATCTTTCTTGTTTGGCAAATGAACTCTTCTGTTAAAATTTCAACAAGTTTGTTAAAAAGTCATCTATTTTATTGAAAATGCAATATTTTTACTTGAAATGATAGCATTGAATTCGTGAGTCATGATTTTATCTTGAAATTTAATATGAAAAATCATTTT
Source organism: Andricus grossulariae (assembly GCA_011634705.1). Taxonomy (NCBI): domain Eukaryota; kingdom Metazoa; phylum Arthropoda; class Insecta; order Hymenoptera; family Cynipidae; genus Andricus; species Andricus grossulariae. The sequence goes on along the minus strand of JAABKJ010008115.1, from coordinate 9,613 downwards.
TAATGGCTGATGAAAAAAAGTCAACGGAATTTCATTCTAAATATATATTGTTGTTCACTTGTCAAAATATATTGTGTATTGTTTATTTATTTCAAATAATGCCTATTTTTTTAAATTAAGTTTTTAGGTATTATCATCATCTTAGTTATTTTGATTCTTAAACTATAAAATTAAGGAAATGAATGTTGATATCTATTTTTTGCCTGTCGATGAGAAATGACCCACCCCTGGACTCGTGAAAGCCTATACATTCCCAAAAAATGACTTCAAAATAGCTTCCATCAGTTATTTTTAAATTTTGAGTGAATAAATTGGAACGGTAATCGGAGGTCATTTGGAGTCATTAGCGACAATAGACTCTGCGGTCCGGGAACCCTGACGACTGAGCGCGCCGATAGAGGTAATTAGTAAGCGTGAGGAGTAAGGGTCCCCTGGAAGGGGAAGGTGCTCAACCGGAGGCTACTGTGTACGTTGCGACGGCACCTTTAAAATTTAAATGGCTCTGTTCCACACCACCATGGAGTTCGAGACTGATTTTATTGCTCTATCAGCAATGCAGTTTAAGAGGTGGAAAAATGGTAAAGTTTCCACTTTATTGCTGATGCTTGAACTGGCTGATTTACTTTTATTGTCAGAACAATATATCTCACTCATTTAGACTAGACTTTAGACTTTGCTGGAGTCTAATTTCAGAAACTTCAGAATTCCTATTCTTGTCATTAAGTATATGAAACGTTCTTGTTAAGCTGCCGCCTCTTGTCCCTTGTAATATTATGTTCTCATCTCATTTAGCTTTTAGACTCTCCTGGAATCTAATTTAACAAAACTTTAGAATTCTTATTTCTGTCATTAAGTATATGAAAAGTTTTCCTTAAGCGGCCGCCCCTCGCCCTTTGCGCCCGGAGGCGGTCGCCTACTCTGCTTCCGCCTGAAGCGGCCCCTGCATGTAGCCTTAGTGTTGTTCTATAATGAAAATATGTCTCATTGATTATCATGACATATAATGTAGTATGAATACCATAAACAAATTTATTAAAGTAACGTGCAGTAACGTACGTTACTTGGCATTACAGTTAGCCAAAAATTGTAACGCGTTAACGTTACCGTGTTAGCGGCGACTAGATTAAAGGGGAATTTAGATTTAAAGGTACCATCGCAGCGTACACAGTAGCCTCCGTTTGAGCATCACAACGCTTCGTCGAGCTTCGAGCTAGAGTTTGTTCGAGGCAGAGCGAAAAACAATAGAAAATGTTAGCCAGGTCGTCAGGTAGCCGATGGTACCCTCACATGCGTTTAAGCCGATTTATCAATTGAAACAAAAAATTCCAAACTTATCAAATTTGAATCCATAAAAATTTGAATCCAAATAAATATTCTAAAAATTGTATTCTTTGCAAATTTACTTAGAAATTCTAAATTTATTAAGTGGAGAAATGAAAGAATTTGAAAATTACCCTTTTTACCAAATTTGAAACTATAATATTCCTCCCAAAATTGATTCATTTCAAATTTATTTACAAATTCGAATTTTATCAAATCCATAAATAAATAATTTGCAAATTTTATATACCAAGTCTAAATTTATCAAGTGGTCAAAAAAATAAATGACAAAATTATCCACTTTACCAAATTTGAAATCCTAATATTCCAAAAGTGGGTGCTTTGATAAATTATTTATGAATTCTAAAGGGCGTAGCCGGGTAAGAATGCAGAATCTGCCTCCGCGCGTATTAACTTGAAATTCCTGCCATAGCTTTGCATTTATGTAAAGTAAAGTTTCCCCCAATGATAACCCTGAAAATTCATTTTTGTGGGAGTTATGGAGGGAGAAAGAAAAAAAGTTTTTTTTCGAAAACGGCTTGACCGATGAACAAAAAATATGTTGTAGACACTAATAAGGCTATTACAAAATAAAAAAAAAAATAAAAAAATTACAGGTAAAAATTTTGTTTCAGAAACCTCGAGTAACAAAATGGGCCAATTAATATTTCTTATTGTATTCCCACAATGATTGTTAGTTGCTTATACAGATTTTAAAATAAATACATAATATAACCATTGTTTTACGTATAAACTGTGTTTATTTAAATGATTATACTACTATGGTATTAGTATTTAACGCCTGTCGTTAGCCTAGGTTCTATCAAGACATAGTTTCCAGAGTCTATAACTAGTCCAATCAAATTAGCTTGAAAACTGGTCATTTCCAGAAAAAATACATAGAGTTTTTATATCTATCGTGCTTGGTTCCTTATGGCATCAGAATCAAATATCAGAACAGTTTCCCTCTGGCCGGTGGATGGAACCACCCTTAAATCTAACAATGAACCCTCGAACATTAATTTATGGCGATTATTTCGAAAAGGGTGCATCGAATGACAAAAATAGTTTTGTACGAAAAAATAGTACATAAAATTCTGAACAAGAAAGGTTATATGTATGCAGATTTGTTATGTGGATCACAGTTCTTGATTAATCCACCCTTGGAGTAGGTGGTGAGTTTGAGCTCGAAGCTCAAACTTTTATGAATTGATTGAAGACTATGTATATATGTATAATGCAATAAGTATTTAATAAATATAGTATCAAATAGTTTCCAACAATTGAATTAAGTTATAAGTAATTATTCAATTATCCATTAGTTTGTTGTGGTAGTAGTATTTTGACTGCGTATAGAAAAATTAAATCTCATAACTATTGAATTACACTTTATTCAGGCAGATCGTATGGGGAATTGGCATCTCCACTTAGATTCCATTAGAAGTATGTTGCCGATTTTCCATGCAAGTGGACATTTTTTATATGCCAAATCTTGCCAACTGTATCTTCAAGATATGGACTCTCTACATCTGGAAATTACGAAAACAGACTTCTACACCTTTACAACCCAAGGCTTTTTTGCAATTAGACGTGCAGACAAATTTTGATCTGGGATATGGTTGGACATGGTCGGACATGGTAATTGAACAAACTTTAATGAAGCACATGAAAAGCATCGGAGGAATTACATATGGGCGAGGATTCGCAGAAAGTGTTTTGAATAAATGTATTTTTGGTTTATCAGTAGCATATCATGTTTGCGATAATATTAAAAAGTTCTGCGGAATTACCAGCAGTACTAGTTTTCTACATATTGAATTCAGGAATTTGAAAATTAAAAAGGACGAGAAGGATGTCCAAACTTTTTTCCAATGGCTTCAACAATATTTTCCATTTACTTGTTCTGAAGATCTAATGTCGATATCGAGTGGTATTGTTGCTTCTGAAGACTTTATTTCCACTTTCTATTTTAAGTGAGAAAGGCTTAATGAGAAGGAAAAAAAATGGTCATTGTACAATATATAGTGGGACTCCGGTTTACCGGGGGTTTCGGGAGTGGCCTCGATGGCCTTCACGGTAAATCGGTGTTCTCGGAACCGCTCTTCTTCTCCTTCTTGCTTGTGGCTTCTTAGAGTGCCGAACTGTAAACTGCGCCACTTCGCTAACCTTGCAAGCGCCTCTTTTTCGCCGCCTTGGACCACCTCATCCGGTATATCGGGTTCTGGTAAACGGGAGTACCACTATATATTTCTCTCTTGAGAATCATGAGTATTGCCAAAGAATGCCACGTTTGGAGACATTTATAATGCATATGTACTGTTTACTCGCGAATATTACGGCAATGTTGTTGTATTTGACGGTTATTCATTAAGTGAAGCCAGTACGGAAATTGTTGAACGTCAACAACGTCTTTTGAAAAATATTTCATTCGACATTTTATTTCAGGAAAATACAGCTTTAACTGTGCGTCCAGAAAAATTCATAAATAATCTTAAAAATAAAGCTCGTTTGATTTTGCAATTACATCAAGGATTTGAAAACGGAAGTTTTAAAACACTTGTTGCTAATGACGCTGCTGATGTGCTGATCGTGCAAACTGCCATCAATGAATCTCATCAGAATAAAACAGTTTTAGTTGGTCAGGATGTGGATCTCCTCGCTTTTATTATTGTTTTTTCTCCTGCAGAAAAGGATATTTTGTTTCTAAAAAAAGGAAAAGGAACTGTAAAATCCCAGAGTTATAGTTCAAAACTTTTGCAAGAGTCTGAGTTTTTAAAAAATAGTAAGGAATAAAACAATTACTTTGCTTAATAAGGATGAATCTTTGCAGGATATTGTAAGAACTTTTATTAACCCCAATTCAACTCACGGTGAAGTAGCAACTGCTGGAGAGCAATTTATTATTGCATTATACAAGGCTAGACCATCTGAAACAAGCTTAAACAAATACAGATACGTATGCATCAACAAATCTGTTACTTCTTCCAGTCAGACTGTATCTTTGTCTGGGTTTCCTCCAACTTCCGCAGCTGCTCGACAACACTCTTATTGAGTCTATCATCAAATTCAAACTTGGCGAGGAAAAATTTTAGAACCAGAACTGTGGGGTTGTAAAAGAGGCAACAATAGTTTATTACCAGTGTATACTACTGAGGCACCAGCTCCATCTAACATCATGAATTTGATCTTTTTTTTTCTGTAAAATAGGATGCGGTTAACGTTGTGGATGTGTAAAAGCTGGATTAAAATGTTTCGTAATGTACCTAAATTGTCAAGGTACAGGTTACCTTAATGAAGAAATCATAGATGAACTTCCAGAGACAGTTTATGACTATGGTAACTAATAGCAGTTTATTAATTACATTTCAAACATTATTTGCAAGTGCGCAGTGGACCTTAAACTGCGCACCTTAAACTTTACCGCATAGGTGCTGTGGAGATGAATCACTGATCCATTTTCGGAAAAATGTTGATATAATCTTTATCCAATTGTTTGAATAAAAAGTTAATTAGCAATATTTGTAGCAAATTGTCCGCTGTAAAATTTTAGTCTTATACATTTTCACCGAAAAACCACCCCATTTCGAGATATGTGATATTATTATTATTATTATTATTATTATATCATTAAGCTATTTCCCTGTCGGGGTAGGCGTGACTTTCTCGGTAAGGAAAGGAGTAATGTTGCTTATCAGTATCTGTAGCGATCATCCCAAGTGAAGAGCCTCACTAAATTGTTATGTGTGGTTCCCCACTTGATCCCATTAGTATGCAAGGTCTTTGTTTCAGGCGTCATTCACTCTATTGTCACTCTGTTTACAAACTATTTGTCGTCACACTTTTCTGTCCTGTGATACTACTCTGGCTTCCTTCATGTCCATGCATTTTTTTATGCAAGGTCTTGTGTTTCTATGGCTTCTGCGGATTAATGTCTCATTCACAGATTCTAACCAGTCTTTCCACGGTCTGCTTCTGAGCCCACGTACCCTCACTATCTCGAGATCCACACCTTCTTCGTCGAAGAGGGCCATTGTTAGACACTTATCTATAAATATGATAAATAGCCATGAGGATATAACGCATTCTTGTTTCACACCTTGCATAATATTGAACCAGTTACTCAGTTTCCCATTAACCCTTACACTCGCTTTACTACCTGTATGTATATATTGTTTTTATTGCTTGTAGGAGCCATCCATTGACTCCGTACTCTTTAAGGACTTCCCAAAGTTTACTTCTATTTACTTTGTCAAATGCTTTTTCTAGGTGAACAAATGCACAGAAAACTTTCTTTTCTGCTCTTCAGCTTTTTTCTGTGATCTGTCTCAAGCTGAATATTTGATCTGTACATGATCTTCCTGGTATAAATCCACTTTGGACTTCCCATATCTTTGCTTCTGTAATTTTCATTACCCTACGAATGAGTATTTTTGAGTATATTTAACTTGCGGTACTACCTCTGTAGTTATTGCAGTTGCTTTTATCTCCCTTTCTTTTGTATATTGGTACGATAATCGCTTTTCTCCAAACGTGAGGGACTTCTCCCATGTCGCTACATAAATTTGTCAATTCGCACAACCTGTGAGGTATGCATTCGCCACCGTATTTAAGCATTTCAGCGCTAATACTGTCTACATCAGCAGCCTTACCGTTTTTTCAGTTCTTAATTATATCTCTAACCTCAGTGATACAGAGTTTTTCAATTGGGTTTTCCAATGCATTATGTTCTACCTCGTCATATATCTTCACCTCCTAATAAATCTTTAAACGAGTCTTTTAAAGCGTCTACTATCCCGTCTGTATCACATAGCATATCACCTTTGCTGTTTCTCATGCTGACAAACTCTGTACTTTCACTTTCCTTCATCTCTTTAAATAATAGTTGCATGGTTCCTTTACAGTCGTTTTGTATTTTCTTCTCTTCTTCTGTTCTGATATTATCTTTAATTTCCTTGACTAGTCGTTTAACTTTTCTCTTTTTGTGTCTGTTCTCATTTTTGAGCCTATTTCTCTCCTCATCGCTAAGACCTCTGATGTTCAACGTTCTCTTGTACGCTTTTTTCTTTTTTTTCTGGGCTGTCTCAATTTCATCATTCCACCATGCATCACCAAATTTTCTTCCTACGACCGCCGTACCACATCCTTCGGTCGCAGTTTTAACAATGATATCCCGTAACATAGTCCAAGCGCTATCTATATATTTATTGCTTCTAAGCGCCTCCCAAGTTTCCTTATATATGCGTTCGTTTATCTTATTCTGAAAATCTATTCGCAATTCCGGTGTCTGTAGATTTTCAATCTTAATTCACATTTGTTTCGTTTTTTATCTCTTTCTCCTCTATCCCCGCCCTAAGTTTATTTTGGACACCACAAGGTAATTATCAGTATTGCATTCGGAACCCCTCATGACTCTTGTATCTTTAACTAGTTTTTTAAGTCTAATATTGACTTCGCAATAACGAAGTCAATAATATACTGCGGTTATTTCCTGTACACCAGGTGTACGTGTGGATCATTTTATGTCGAAACCAAGCATTTGTAATAAATAGGCCCTTTTCTAAGCATAATCTAACTAATTTTTTCGCGTTATAAATTTTTCTTGTTGGGTCACCATACTTACCTAGAACCCTTTCGGTATCTGTATCTTGATGTTGGACGCCGACCCATCCGTTCATGTCTCCCAGCAGAGTTATTCTTTCACCTTGGTCGCAAGTACTTATTGTATCATTTAAAGTGTTCCAGAAGGCGTCTTTAACTTCTCTCGGATCGCTATCAAGTGGGGCGTAGCACGCTATGATAAATAATCTTCTGATTCCTACCTTCATTCTAGCCCACAACAATCTGGGAGGTACGAAATTATGATCTTTGAGATGCTGTCTTGCTTTTTCATTCATAATTAAACCGGCCCCCATGACTACCATGTGATTCACTATCTACTCCTGACCATATTTCAAAACCGCCTTTCAACGCCCCATTTTCTATGTTTGTACTCTCGCAACCCTTTTTCTTCATCTCAGGTAGACATAAAATATCTAGTTTCCTTACGTTCATAGTTTTTTCGTAGTTCTCTTACCTTAAGATCATTCACTCCTCTAGCATTCCAAACACCTAGTTTCCATTCATCGCATGAAACTCGACCTTTACGTTTCCCGTATATAATATGATAATATAATATAATATAATACAATAATAAAAAAAATTATATATATCACTTGATTACATTACAAAAATGCGTTCGTGATTGATATCCTCCTCAGAGCCGGTAAGAAAGTTATCTTTGTCGTAACTTACTGTGCAAATTGTGTGCAGAGTTTAAAATAATAAATTGAAAAGTAGCTATTAATAATAAAATATTTCTCAAACCTATCTGAAGAATTTGAGTCAAACCTCAAAACGGTAACCTCAAGTAGCATGAAAATTACAAAGTTTGATATTATATGCAAAAATTATTCAAGTCAAATATTTTTCCGTCCTTGTACGCACTTCTTACAGTAAAAGAGAGTACCACTTGGTATTTAAAAAATATGTGTTGCTAGTATTTATTGAGTAAAATGAGGCAATTGAACTTTGAGGCTAGAGCTTCTGCCCAACAGCCTTATAAAAGAATTTTTTTTAAATATAAGTAATCAAATTCTTCAGAACGGTTTTAGAAATATTTGACAAACAGCTACTTTTCCAATTTATTATTATTTATTAATTTATATTTTAAACTCTGCACTAAATTTTGATGTTAAGTTACGAAAAAAATAACTTCCTTACCAGCACTAAGAAGAATATTATATTATAAAATATTTGCGAAGAAGTATGATTATATATATTTGAAAAGAGTAACATTGCAATGGGAAATTCTGCCACATCCGGCTTATTCTCCAGACATTGCCCCGTCCGACTAACACCTTTTTCGCTCGTTACAAAACAGCTTAGCTGAACACCAAATTCAATTTGAAGCTGAAGTGCGAAAAATGGCGAATGACTTTATAGCGTCAAAAGATCAAGCCTTCTTTCGCCATTGAATCCATTAATTGCCTGAGCGTTGGCGAAGAGTAGTAGAAGCCAATGGCCACTTTATTAATTAATACTTGCATTTTGTTGGATTTTTATAAATAATAAAAAAAGTTGCTTAAAACGGGTAAAACTTATTTGTACACCTAATAAAAGAGCTGAGTTGGTGTTTGCGATTTTTATTCGTTGTAGATAATAATTATAATTTTGTATTAAGTCTTTATTATTGAGTTTAAGTCAAACAGAAGTTTTACACAAGTTAAACTTATCAAAAACAAATAATTCATACACTTCTGAAATAATAACTGGCTATAAATCCCACAAATATAATTATATAAATATCTTCCTAGCAATAAAAGAATGATAACGTAAATGTACAAGGAAAGATAAAATCAAAAACAGCAAATAACTCACTTTTAATAAACAATTAAATATTCCAGTGTGTGAAAAACCTACACTTATATTTTCCTTCCAAATTATGTACTTCACTTTGAGGTTATCCTTGTCTTCTTAGTAACAAAAGAATGATGGAGTAGCTGTACAAGGAAAGATGAAATCGCAATCACTAAATAACTCATTTTCAATAAACAATTACATATTTGAGTGTTTAAAAAATGTTACACTTATATTCTACTCACAAAATTACTGGGTGTTTTTTTATATTGAGACATCGAAATATCTCAAAAAATACGCATCCTATGAAAAAATATCCGTAATAAAAAATTTTTATTTTCGAGGGGGAAAAGCGAATTTGAACAAATTTACCACACCCCACCCTCCCAGGAAGCAGAGGGGTGACTTTGTAATTTCAAATGGGAACTCCAATTTTTTATCACAGATTCAGATTCTCCTTTATGAAATATGTAAGTTTTATTTAAAATTTTTTTTCGATTCGCGAAAAAAAAACCCCTTTCACTGCCCCCTGCGGTGGGGTGGGGGTAAATTTGTTTTTCCTTCTGGAAAATAGAAATTTTTAATTACGGATTTTTTTTTCATAGGATGCGTATTTTTCGAGATATTTCGATGTCTCAAGTTAAAAAGAAGGAAAAAGCTTAAGAGTAGGAAAGAAAGTTTTCTGTGCATTTATTGACCTAGTAAAAGCATTTGACAAGGTAAATAGAAGTAAGGAGGAAGGAAGAAGGAGTCCATGGATGGCTCTTACAAGCAATACAAACAATATATGCTGGCAGTGAAGCGAGTGTAAGGGTTAATGGAAAACTGAGTGATTGGTTCGATATTATGCAGGGTGTCAGACAAGGATGCCTTATGTCCTCATGGCTATTTATTATAT
>JAABKJ010008114.1:0-11532 GCA_011634705.1 Andricus grossulariae | reverse complement strand
CTGCATATTACCTTTTTTATTAATAAAGTACTGGTATAATTCATATCTAATAAGCGGGTCTATATGACCCACCCCTACGTCCGTGCAACACTTTTCCACCCGCATGAAGGCGGGTTAACTCGCGTGGGCCTATCGGTCGTCTCAGATCTTGAGAACCTGAGAATAGAGAGAAGATTTTATATAAATCAGCGTATCTCAATTTTTTTTTGCTTCCTAGTATGCTCGCGCGACCTACCCATTATTAGCGAATATAGAGCAGGCTGAGAAAGAATCAGAATTGGTAAAATATTAATAACTCGAAATTAATTAAGTTGTACTAGTTTCGTTATGTTATGACGAGAAAATTGAGAAAAAGATAATGAAAAATCGGTTAAGACCTTCAATCCCAGTTGAGAGTTATTATACTTTTGTGTGCACTTCGAATTTAGAGCAGACATGCCCAACTCGGGGAAATTCCCTTCGGGAACACATGTTCCGCGTCCACTACTCTTTCTCCTAGAGAGCGAGAGTAGTGGTAGACGCGTGCGAGAATCTCTCCTCTGTGACGTACGCCGCACCGTAGATACGAAACATATGCTGGGGTGCTTGGGGGCGACTGACTTTTCAACATGAAATTTTAATAATAACTAGAGTCTTAATTATTTTACTGCAGTATGTGTACATTTCTTTTCAGTGAATGTAATTGAAAAGAGAAATTCACAAAGTGTTTCTTTGATGTACATTATTGAATATGTACGCAGAAGAGTTGTTTCGTTTAATACCGGAAAAAGTTTATCCCAAATTGAAAGAATTCGGATGACGAATTTTTTCAAAGTTTGGATCGACTTATCAGTGTGAAAGCTCTTTTTCTGTCATGAATTATATGAAATCAAAAGAGTCAGCTAATTTAACCCAGGAAAGTCTTTCTGCACTGATGAGACTATATTTAACAGAAACAAATCCCGACATTGATTCTCTTGTTGAAGCAAGAACCTTGAAAAGTGACGACTGTTCCAGCAGGAAATCGAAAGTAGAAATAATTACTGAGGCAAATAGTTCAAAATATCAATAATAACGGATTTGCATTGGTTATGAGAATTAAAAATATTCTCGCGTTTATTCTAGCCTCTAAACATTCTGCTTACCATTTTCTTCCAGGAATACAGGAATGAATTCTATGAACTGTGAAAACCTGAAACTGTATCATGATTGCTCTTTCATATTGGGCAATTTGTAATTAAGTAAAGTTTAAAAACAGCTTTTTCAACATATAGACTATAGAGGGTGAGAAAGTAAAAGGAGGTAACTATTTTCTGAGAAAATTCTCAACAATTCAAATACACATCGTGTTGTAAGAATTTGTTCGAAATCGAATTTTTTATCTTAGCAATACAGGGCTCGGAACTGCTCAAGCTTCAAAAAATAGTAAAATAGTAACCATACTTCTCTCAAAAAAGTAACCGTAAAGTAATAATAATTTGGCAAAAAAGTGACCAAAAAGAAAAATTTTCTACCAAAGAAGACGAAGTTTCCACTAAAATTATGAATCTTCAAAAAAAAAAAAAGAATGTTCAAGAAAGTAGTTCAACTTTAACAAAATAATTGAATATTTCTGACTAAAAAAGATGAATCCTTAACGAAAAATGTAATAATTGATATCGTAACCAAAACTTTGTTTAATTTTATATAAAAAAACAGTAGAATTCATTCAAAAAAGATGACTTTTCAACAAAATAGGTTCTTTTTCAAGCAAATCATTGAGTTTTTGAACCAAAAAGACCAATTTTTACAAAACAGGTGAATTTTTAACCAGTAAATATGGATTTTTAACAAAAAAAGTTATCTTTCAATCAAATAGTAGAGTTTTCTACTATAAAAGATGAATTTTCAAATAAAATTAATCTTCAACAAAAAAATGAAGTTTTAACAACAATTGTTCAACTTTTAACCGAATTTTCAACCAAAGAAGATAAATTCTCATCGAAAAATATGATACATAATTCAATATTTGGAGAAAAAAGATTTAAATTTTTAATAAAGAACTGGCAATTTCAGGATTCATAATAATTCCATTGGCAGTCCTTTTTGTACATTTTACATACGAACTAATTATTATTTTATTGTTATTGTCTACTTTCCCCGGCTCTAAAGTGCTAAATTTACTGGAAAAATGTGAAATTTTACATTTTTCACAAGTTCCCTACAAATTTCATTGATCAAAAGTGTCGTGTTCTGAAACTTTCAAATTTAAAGTTTCCGATTGAAACTTTCAACGGCACTTTGCTAAAACGGAACCTGATAGGAGAGTGAACTTACACGCATTTTTAAATAATACGAATAATGAATTAATTCATTTCGTCATTTCGGGCAAAAAAACGTAACCAAAAGTAACCTTTTCATAAAATAAGTAACTTTTTTGTAACCGCGGATCAAAAAAGTAACTAAGTATAGTATAGTAAGTAAGTATAGTATATATATTATTATTATTATTATACCATTGCATAATGTTGATATATTGTTAGACTTTCAAAAGTATCAGTCAACCAAAACTGTGATTGTAAAATCCTCAATAATGTACAATAAAGAAGCACTCTGTGAACTTCTCTTTTTAATTACATTAATTGAAAATGAATATAAACATAGTGCAATAAAATAATTAAGACTTCAGTTACTATTAAAATTTTATGTTGAAAAGTCAGTCGCCCCCAAGCACCCCAACAGATATTTCGTATCTACGATGAAGCATACGTCACAGAGGAGATTCTCGCAAGCGTTTACCACCACTCCCGCTCTCTAGGAGAAAGAGTGGTGGACGCGGAACATGTGTTCCCGAAGGAAATTTCCCCGAGTTGGCCATGTCTGATTTAGTGGGGGCCTCTCTAAAGCCCTCTTATTTCCTCAAAATTTTTCAAACATCGTCGTAACGCTGAATGGTAAATAGATTAGTTTAATCATAGTATGTAACTACTTATATGGTCAGCCGCAACTACTTAACCACATACGACCAGTAATAAATCTGCTACGGTGGATAAAGAAGTAAGTTCGAGTTAACTAACGATGTCTTATCATAAGTATACCGACTTACCTAAACATCAGTAATTCAGAGATGTTTAGGTAATGTAATTATCATAAGATTTATCAAGGAATATAAGAAATTTATAATCAATTGTTTAAGCAAATAGGAAATAATAATATCAAATAGTTGCAAACACATACTAAATGTATCTGCACCTAGTACCTAGAATTAAGAAAACGTTCATAAGCGAGTAAATGAAGAACAAGTACGTGACTTTCGAGAATTATCCATTTGTACGTGACTTTCGAAATTCTTGGATTCGTAAGTACCAGTCGAAAATTTACGACTCGTACGTGCCATTCGAAAATTTTCTAATTGTAAGTGCTTTTTGAAGAAGCTCCCTCGCGATTAAAGTCCGCAGTATTATACGGTCGTGTAAAAAACTAAAGATTCGATTCGATCTGCGATAAGGTTTGTGTATTGCTCTAATGGTGAAGAGGAATAAGCATTAATCTGTGATCGTACATCCCATCATTACTAGCCAAACTAGCTCTGCGGAAGGATCTTGCCGCTGTCCTCCTAGTATAGAGACGCAAGCAGACAGCCCCTTGCTTCTTCTCTTGCCCTTTCAAAATTGAAAGTTAGAGTAAGTATTACATTTTACATTACTGCAGCTCTATTTCATCTTCTTTTGTTCTAATATAAATATCTTTTATCGGAATATTTTCTCTTTATTTCTAAAATTTACATTAAACACAAACCCCATTGGATTAACAAGTGACAACGATCCCATTAACCTCTCTTAACTATCCCAAAACCAACCTACCCTCGACTTTGCTCTGGACGTGACAATGAAAGGAATCGAACAAAGAGTGTGCATTATATTTTGCCAAAAACTTGGCCATTCACTTTCGGAAACCATCGATATGATTCGAAAAGTGTATGGCGATGAGTCTATGAGTAACACTTAAACAGTGGTTTAGGCGATTTGAAAGTGTTCTTACTTCCGCGGAAATTTGTTATTACAAAAAAATAGACGAAATGATCGAAAAGGAACTATAAATATTGAACAGATTATATTTTTTATATCGGTTATGGTCTTGCGCAATGCGTACCGTAAAATATTGCTCCAAACGTACCGTTTTTACTTTCTCAAATATTAATAATTCTTAAAGTTCATACAAATATTTTTTATAAAAAAGAGCCTTGCGGGCAGAATACGTCAAGTGTTCCCACCTGATATTATTATTTTTTTATCGAGTTGAAAGTTGACTGAATTATAGTCCTGGTGGACCTATAATACTTCACCAAACTATTGGTCCTGTTGGAGATTTTTCTCCATTGTTTCCTTATATCTCGTGGTCGCGTGTGATCTAGAATCGCATGCGGCTCTGGTAATTCTGTCCACTCATTCCTCCAGGGGGTTGAGTACCTAGAGGGGCGGGTGGACAGTTAGTACTGCTCATATCACGGTCCAAGTCACTTTACTTGTACGAACGTTAAATCCTTTTCTGTTTTTCGTTACTTGCTTTCCTTCCTACTCACTAGTACTAATAATACGAACGGTGTTACTTTTTACTAATACTACTTATGATGCATTAATTTTCGGTATCTTTATCACAGTTTGGAAGAGGTACAATAAATACTACTTGCTCTTTTTTTTTAATGTAGCATTATTTCTCAACTTCCTCCTAAATTTACTGTCGGATCGGTTTTCTTGTTTACTTTCTCAAACACTTAGTTCTTTGAAAGCCGGATCGCGTTTTGAAGTGAAGAAGTGTAAAAAGTGCAAAAATGCAACAAGTGCAGTTATGAAAAAGGACTTAGAACTTGAAATCTTACTCACGGGATGAGAGGAGCGGGCAGCAGCCACTCTCAGCCGAGGCTAACGCACACGGGAGCGTTAAGTGGTGTTGATTGCTTCACACTACTAAGTGTATATGGACCTATCGATCCGTTTTCGTGCTTTCTTGTACCGCTTGTTTGCTTCATTACTGCAGCTGTTTTCTTCTCCTGTCACGTGCTCGCGATGTTTCACTTTGGGCTTCATAGAGAGTCCTAGACTGAACATTTTTCCTTTTTTTAACGTGAGCAACATCAACATCTCATCTACTCACACTTCTTTTCTTTAAAAGATGGCAACGGTAGAGAGTACAATCGTATTGCATGGGGGTATTTTTGAAACAATCTGCAATGACCCCCACAAATCTTCGGAAACTTGGTAAGGACAACATTACTAAGAACCAAATTCTTGAACGTTTACCTCGAGAATCATTAAATTATCTGTGAGAAGAAATACTTGGGTGCTAAGTCCTACATGATAGACTATTTAGATAATATCGGAGATATATATGGAGTGACCTACCTTCCGTGACCTATTTGTCTCGATGGTGCGGAAAGATGCGGACCTACTTATTGTTCAGAAGCTTCATTATCTCAAAGTGAGTGTGAGTGGTAAGCCCACTCAATCAATCGCCATCATCCCCACCAATGAAGATAATTTTGAACGGGCCTGGCAGAACTTAGTGAAGCGATATGACAACACTCGACTGTTGGTGAACAGTTATCTAGCCAAGCTATTCTCTCTGAAATCAAGGAGTCGAGAGAGCTCACCAGAATTCTCTTCTTTACTCAAGGACACCTGTGATATCAAAGGTGCCTTGACATAATTGAATCGCCCTACGTACACGCGGGACGACCTGCTTGTCTATATGACATCTCAACCAGTTTCTGACAGGCAAGGTCAGTACGTTGGAAGCCGTTGAGAACATAGCCTCTACTTCGACAGTTTGTTCTGCTGCCAAGGACAGAACTCGTCTTCAAAAGGGTAACAGAGGTGGTCAAACGGACGACGCTCACAATGCTACTCTCAGAAACTTGTCATGTTCCTTATGCACAGGTAAGCATTATATTATTTTTTGCCACAATTTCCGAAGTAAAGACGTTAAGCATCGAAAGAATTTCGTGCGAAAGTACACCCTGTGTTACGAATGCTTGGGAAAGCACATGCTGCGCAGTTGTGGTTCTGCGTAACAGTGCCATACCTGTAACGGAATTCCTCATATGATGCTACACTCACCTTCCAATACTAAAAAATCTCTACCTAGCTCCACAGAAACAGCTTCCTATCCAACTAATGCTACAAACTCCTCCACTTTGAATCTACTTAGCTTACCTTTTTATAATTCTATGCTTAACTCAAAAGGTACTGCCAATTTTCACCGTACACAGCCATCAACGTAACTGGAGGGACTTGTCCTGTGGGCTACGTCTCTTGTCGAAATTGACGGTTCAGATGGAAGTCGCCATCGAACACGAATACTGTTAAACCAGCTATAATTTGTGTGCTCCGTGTCGGCAATTTGCGAATGAGGCAGACTGCGGAACTAGTCCAAATAAAGGTTTTCTCTAGAACCAATCCTCAGACAACTTTTATGGTAAGAGCAATCATTTTATCTAGGCCCACTTCATATATGGCGCAGAATACGTCAAGTGTTCCCACGTAAAATCATTGTTTTTTATCGGGTTGAAACTTGGCTGAATTATAGTCCTAGTGGACTTATATTAATTCACCAAACCATAGGTGCATTTATCAACCGGATGGTAATATACAAGGGCCTAAAATGTTCACTTTTTAAGGTGCTTTTTCACTTTCACGTTAGTGTAATTTCTTTTAGGATAATCCTATTATACCTTTATTATAGTATTTTGGAAAGCTCCTTTCACGTAATTTATGACTATCATAACAATTCCTATTGTTCCATTTTGAATTTTTTTTTTTTTTGAAAATCAAAATTAAAATAGATTTTTTTGGATCAAAACGCGACTTGAAATTTTTTTTCGTTTTGAAACAATAGATTTTTTACACACTTCAGAGTCATGTAGAAGAAAAAGTTACAACGTCATGACTATACTATAATATACATACACGGTGTGGGAATGGAAGGAAAGTTAGAAGGTAAATAGGCCACAGGAGAGGTATGTAAAATTGACACGGGTTGGTAAGAAACACGCCTAATTATATTGTCAGGAGGGAGACGGGGAGAACGAGTTTAGGGATTCTAACGGGAAGTCGGGCGTGTAAATATGAGGAGAAATTTTTGGATGAGGGGGGAAGTAAGCTGGTTAGGAAGTGCTGGTGGAAGAAGGAGAACAGGAGAGGGGGTGGGAAGTTGGAGGTTGAAAGGGAAATGTATTTTAGAACGAATGGACTGCAGATGGATGGAGTGAGAAGGATGCACGAGGAAGGAAAGAAGTTATATGAGATGGTTAAGAAAAACAGCATTAAGAGAGAAAAGGCAGCAGGAGAGAAGAGAATAAGAGAGTCAAGGTTTAACGGAAAATGTGGGTGGATTATGCCAAGGGAGAGAGCGCAATATTTGTGTGAGAAAAGAGAGAAAGGAAGCCAGGAGCTTATAGCGAGGATGAGATGTGGGTGCATGGGAGGGTTTTAATAGGTTCTGGCCTTCTAGGGAGAAGAGGATGTGTGACTTGTGCGGGAAGGGGGAGGCAAGAGTGAAGTAGTGTTTGGAGGAGCGCGGGGAGGTGGAAAGGAGTGGGATGAGCATGGAGGTATTGATGCATGAAAGGAAGAACAAAAGGGCAGTAGCATGGGTGTAGGAAGTGTTGGGTAAAATGGAGAAGAGAAGGAAGGACGAATGGAGAAGGAAAGATCGTAAATAGGAGAGGAAGTAGATATAGGTAATCTGTAAATATTGTAAATAGTAGATAAGTATTACGGATTAGCCACGGAGGCAGAGTTTGGCAATGCGAGGCAAAGCGAGGAAGTAGGACATGCTTGCGAGGAGAGGTGAAGCGAGAAAGGCAAGGCGATAAGAGCGAGCGGTCTCAGAGATGAGGTGTGGATGGATGTTAGTTTTTAAGGGTTAGTTTTTAGGAAATTTCTGTAAAAAATGGAAGTGTAAAAAAGACAATTTTTTATGGCTAGCAGGCCAAAAAATAAACGTTTATCTGTCTAATATACATACACACTGAAAAGCATCCCAAGATAGTTAAATGTAAACTTAGAAGCACGTTAGACCTAACAGTATTCGTTCCCGGGTGCTGCGTAAGTTGAATGTGGTCTCCTCGAGCGTAAAAATCACAATTTAACCAAGAAAATATTTGTAGCCCACTTATTCTTCTACATGACTTCAAAGAGTGTAAAAAAAGCAAGAATATCTTTAAAAGTAGCGTTTTTCCAAAAAATCAATTTTAATTTTTATTCTCTAACAAACAAAAAATTTCAATGACAAAAAATTGTTATCATAGTCTTAAAGTACATGAAAGGAACTTTTCAAAACACTGCAATAAAGCTCCAATCGGATTATCCTAAAAGAAGTTACACTAACGTGAAGGAGAAAAAGCCCCTGAAAAAGTAAAAACTTCAGGCCCCTGTATATTGATAACCGGGCGATAAATGAAAATATGGTTTAGTGAATTAATATAGGTCCACTAGGACTATATTTATCTAATTTTCAACTTGATAAAAAAACAATAACTTTAGGTCGGAACACTTGACATATTCTGCCCCCTATACCGCCTGATGGTATACATACGATTATTGGGAACATCTCAGGCGTTGAGAATTGGCAAACCCTTTTTTAGAAAAGGCTGGAATCATGGAAATGATTTTAGGGGCTGAGGTCTATTTCTATGTCGTTGAGGAGAGACTCAAAAAGGGGGTTTTAAGGACTAAAACGGCTCAACAAACTTCGTTGGGTTGGATTTTTTCGGGGCTTTCATCAAGGGAGTTCAATGCATCAACGCAGTCGGTGGTGGGATTGCAAAGTACGTTTCTTTAACGGTCTCTGAACATCGCTCGGTAGAGGAGAAGTGTGGATAGCTATTTACCTCCATTTTTTCAATGAATTCACGACGGTCGTTACATCGTTCGACTACCTTTAAAGGATCGCTTTACAAATCTAGGGGATTCAATAGCGGCAGCTTAGCGGGCTTTCGTTTAGATGGAAAGACGTTTCTGACGGGACCCTGAATTACACAGGAAATATTCTGGCATTATCAATCAGTACGCAGAGTTGGGAGAGATGGAACTCGTCTTTAATCTAGAGGATCTTCGACCCAACAAGGGTTACTATTTACTACATCATTCTGTGATAAAGAAAAGCAGTTCGAGCACTAAATTGCGAGTTGTCTTCAACGCTTTTCAACATACAGATCAAGGGGTGTCCTTAAATGAACTTCTTCATTCGGGGCCCAAGTTATAGAATGAATTGGCAAATGTCATCCTATGATGGAGGATGTATTCAGTCGCCTTCACCGCGGACATAGAGAAGATGCTCCAGTGGATTTAATTCCATACAGAGGATTAAAGCTATCGGAAAATTCTATGGAGAGAAAGTCTCAACCAAGAGGTTCGAGCCTATTATCTGTAAACCGTCACGTTCGGTTTCAAATCTTCGCCATATCTAGCGATGCGTACTCTACTTCAGTTAGCGGAGGATGAGGATGATAACTATCCCCTCACTACTGAGATTCTAAGGAAAGATTTATACGTCGATGACTTACTCTCATGGGCGAATGACGTCAGCACAGCTGAAGAAAGGCGCAGACAGGTGGGCCTGTTGTTGCAAGAAGGAGGGTTCACTCTGAAAAACTGAGTGTGAAACGTAGAGGAGATTCTACAGGATGTCCCCACTGAACTCCGAGAGTAGGCTACTTCTTTTCTACTTAACCAATATCCATCTTTTCGTGTCCTTGGCATTTTGTGGCAGCCGTCTTCTGATTTCTTATGTTTTCAGATCGAATCATTATTGGAGATAAGTCGTATCACAAAACGAACGGTATTCTCAAAAATAGCTCGCTTATTCGATTCATTGGGATGGCTAGCACAAGTCATCGTCAAGGCTAAGGTGTTCATGCAGAATCTATGGGCTCTCAATATAGGTTGGGACGAACGACTTCCAGCTGAGTATGTCGCTAATTGGACGAAGTTCCGAAATGAGCTACCTCATAAAATAGTTACACAATATAGTCCGGCTTGGATAGATCAGGTTTGGATCAAGGCTTTGATGAGTTTTACGCATCACTATTTTTAGTGATTTAAGGTTTGCACATTCGCGCGGAAGTGCAGGAAAATACGAGAGCTTGTACAGATAAAGTTATTAAAAAAATTTGATTTCTTGTATTCCCAATTTGACTCCTTGCGCAACCCTTTCCCTGGTCTCGCTCTGATTGTGTTCGATCGGGAGAGATTGCGACAGGCCTAGACCACTCTCCCTCTCATGCTCTCTCGGTCGACTAAAGAAATATGATCAAAAAAACCATAATACTATTAATTTCTTCAAGAAAATTCCATTTTCAGGTATAAAAATCGATGAAAACCAGAAAAGCGAACGGATTTTAATGAAAATTTGAGGTTGTGCAATAGAAATCTTATAGAATTGATATTCATTATCAAAAATCAGGGGCTTTCGTATCTTTCTCTGCGTGTTTGTGGAACGCGAAGTTTTCGTTTGTCGGACGGGGTATTTTGCCGGCCACGGCCTTAAAAGTACACTTTTACGAAGTGCACGCAAGCGCTTTTGGTCCAAGTGACGACACTCTCCAGGCTTTCTCTTCTGAAGCATGCGCGGTATATATGACTGATGTTAGTATACTGCACAATACAGTTGTACAGAGTATGCAGTAACACATTATGCAGTAAACTCCACCTCACTTGCAAGAAGAAGCTGATAATGATTTAACAAAAAAATTAAACTATTCTATTTTTGGTTGAAAATTGATCTTTTTTGAATGGAAATTCAAATATTTGTTTGAAAATTAATATTTTTTACTTAAAAAAGAAAACATCGGCCTCAGCCGTCAAAGCCGTGGTCTGCTGAGTCGTAACACATTATAGTATACTACCAAACTGATGAATTTTCAAGAAAAATTATGAATCTTCAACTAGAATAGTTGAATTTTATACCACAAAGATTAATTTTCAACCATAAAGATAAATTTTCTACCAAAAATAGAATAGTTAAATTTTCTGCTAAAAATCTCATTCTTAACCAAAAAAGTAACGTATCTGTGATAATCAAGATGGAGAGTTTGTGCCCATTAAAGCTTCATCCTTGACACACACTCGCATACAAAAACCATTCCGATTTGCCCTAAAATATCGTGTGTCACTCCTACGAAAACCTTTGACGACCTCGGCCGTTGTTTGCAGTACTCGGGTATGCGCGCCTTCGGCGCGCGCATGTACGCTTCGTGCTGCTCACGTCGGCTTCGGACGTCTAAGCCGTGGTTTGCTGAGTCGTAACACAATATGCTATTAATAGCCATCATGTTTTGGAAAAAAATATGAATGAAAGTAATTAAAATCACACTCTCTTTGTGATGGCGATCGGATACGGACGAGTAAATTTGCAGCTTATCAATTCTTTGTTTTTATATAAGTTTTAAAGTGTTCAACTACTTAAAAATTTCTATTTCGTGAAAGTGTTGGTGACCTGTTTCATAAAACATTGTGACTTTGTTTCAACTCCCTTAATTGTTTCTTGTTTTTGCACTTTTGTTTATACGTAACT
>JAABKJ010008113.1:0-11532 GCA_011634705.1 Andricus grossulariae | reverse complement strand
GCACGAGCGCTGCAGCCAACTTCAATCAAGTGACTACTCTAACCTCTTGTCTACTGTCAAAATATTATAGTCGATCATTCTCAACCAAATGAGTTCGGTTCGCGAACAAAGGAAAATCGATCTCCGATAAAGGTATGATGAAAAATAGCGTGCATAACTCGGGTTGAAAGGCTATGATTGCAACGAGCAATCATAGCCTTTCAACCCTAGTTGTGCAATATACTATTTCGATATTCTTGCAGTTACCTGTCGCATTCACATTCTCGCTCACATAGTATTTCGAAGAACCTCTGAATGTATATTATATAAGTGCATTAAAAATGCACCACAAAGAATTTGTAATGAAACTTCTGCTACAAGCAGTGTAACCGTCTACGCCTACGCCAATGCTCATCGAAAAATGTGAGACGACCCCATGCTGCGTCCGGAAAATTGACTTTCGTCACGGTAATAGAGATGGAATGCATTCAAGCGGAAAAAGTATAAACTTTGACAAGAATAAATAATATAAATTTGAAATTAGAGCGATTTTGATACTTAATTTTTTAGAAGAATATTCAGCTTTAGTACAACCTTGTACGGTAATTAGAAGCCGAGAACGCGACTCTGTTTATTATTGTTCATAGGAGAACAAGTTATTATTTTACCTGAAAGTAGCTGGCGCCAATTTGCTACACAAGACTTACACTATCGATGTACTAATTTTGAGAACACCATCTTTTAAATTGCTAAAGATATAACGGGTGAAAGGAAAAATGGGAAAAGAATTAAAAATGCACATAACTTTGTAAATATAAACATTTAAATAAAATATTCCTCAATAATGTTGCAGTACACCTGCTGAGGAGAATTTGATCTCTCCTGACAATTTTCGAAAAAATGACTTGCTGTACAGAAAAACGTCTTTTGATTGTTCTGGTATTTTTTTAATCGATGTTTTCTCTAAATGTAATTATTTTATCAAAAAATAATAAAAAATGAAAATATGCATCTTTCGAAGTGAACCAACTTTTGTTTGAAACTTTTTCCTGTAACATCAATATCAAGAAATTTTAACTGAATTTCCGGCAACTTTGCGAATGCCTTAAACCACTTTCGCATCCAGATAAATGCCTTAAAATTCGCAGGTGCTATTTATATGACCTTTCAGGCCCGCCGTTTTAAGTTCGTCTGCGTAAGTCGAACCTGTCAAGTGAAAATTGTCCTTTTTCCTATCATTACACCATTTATGCCATAGGCTTACGGTCTATTACAAAAGTATATCCTAAACGCTAACTGATCCCTCTGTATGTTTAAACATAAAATCTTATTTTTTCTCTGATCACGTTTTACTCTTTCTTGTCTTTATCTTTCTCCTGTGTTGTATCTCGGATTTGCTTCATGCGATAAAGATAAGTATCACTCCATTTATCAACGCAATCTTGCCAGGGTGTGCATTTAATCAACAAAGAGTTAACTTTGTTCACGACGTCTGCTTCTGGAGTAGAATCTGGAAAAATAAAATGAATGTATTGAACGTGACAAAAATAAGATAAATATATTATTTAAAGAGTAATAAAGGAGGAGAGAGAAAAAATTAGCATCATTGTCCCCATATACAGCACTCTCCAAATTGGACTGCTTGCTTAGAACTCTGATTCCAGCACGACGGGCTCTCTTCCGAGTGTTGTAGAGCAGCATTTCCCAAACTTTTTTCGCACTTTCTGGGGAGGCGGCAGGGTTGCCACCCTCACATTTTTTCACAATACTGGAACCCAAGAGAGACACGACGCCTGTAGTTTGGGCGCGATTGCCTGCTTCGCGACCTTCCCTTTGTTAGAGAATTAGATCCGGTTGAGGAAAATGAAAATTTGTTAAAATATTTATAAATTGAACTTTAATAGGCTGTGTTAGATTTTTAGATTGTGCCAAAAATTTTTAAAAAAAGGTAGAAGAAAATTGATAATAACTTCAAGAGTTATCGCACTTTTGTTACACTGAGAGGTCCCATTTATATATACACAAGATTTGTAAATGCTTCCTTTATTAGGGCACATATTAACCGATTTTCAAAAACCTTTTTTCCATTTTTTTTTTCAATTATATCACGAAATTCATTCAGATAATTAAAACTCAATTGAGCCATGTCTTTATTATTTCAGTTATTGTAATCTTATAACAATAAACGGTCATCCGTGTTAGGTATACTTAAGTAGCCGTCTACTCGCAGCGCGGAGCCTGCCACGGAGCCTGACGAGCTACCGGGCCCGGGGTGGCATCACCCTACCGGCGGTAGGGTACCCTACCCGCGGTTATACTTTGGGATACGCTGTTAGAGAGCAGTCTAGAAGCTTAACTGAAGGACGATGCTTGTTTCCTAATGCATCCTTGAAATGAGGAATATAATATGTTTCCTGAAATGAAAGACAATAAGAAAACATTAACATTATCTTACCTATGTAAGTTGTAAAAGTCGTAAAAGTTGTAACAACATTTTTTAAATTACCCGTCGTTCCCCTAAAAAAAAATCCTGAATTTTTTCAGCCAGTTCAAGATATCTCTCTTGCAAAATCCCTTTTTTCCGATATCTCCTTTCCAGTCACTGAAGAGGGCGCATTCATGTTGTCAACTTCTTGTAGACAACTTTCCTTTAGCTTTGCATTCCTCAATTGCAAACTTCCCATTTACGTCGTCCACCAAAGAATCATAAATAGGTTCCTGAAATCAAACAAAAAAATAAACTCAATTCTTTTGATTATTTCCAATAAAATGGTAGATTCTTAGTAATAATACAAGAACGTACGTTTTTTATAAAACGAAAAGAGTAATCGTTTGCCAGTCGCTGTTTCTTTGCAGGAACGCATGCTGCAGCGGCTCCAGGTCGTTTGGGAGTTTCCACTGCTTCGGTTTCCGCTACTTCCACGTCAACTTCTTCTAAATCTAAATCTAGTTCATGAAGTTCTTCAAGTGGCATATTTCTTAGCTGGTTAACCTCACCACTCAAATCTATCTTGTATAAATGAGCATTCTCAGCTTTCGTTTCCAATGGATCAGTTTGCTGCAAATATCATTTTACACATATGTATGATACATATACCAAACGAAAATACTGCTTTATGAGACGAGTGCAAAAAAGCGTATTTTTCACGAAGGCTGCGAAACTGGCCGCACGAACTGAGACGAGTACTGCCAACTTTACAGTATTTCTTAAATATTATCTTATTTGCACTTGTCTCCTAATATTTTGGTAATGGTGTACTTTGATGTCTTTCAAATTTTGCAGTAAATGGTTTAAGGGAAATCTACTTTCTAGTATAAGCAGATATTAGAAAATAAGAAGGAATTTATTACACAGAAAGCAATATAAATCGATTAAAGATTTTATCAATGTGAAATTTTTAAGGAAACAATAAAATGTTCAACAAACAAAAGATAAATTTCCAATCCAAAAAAACAAATTTATAGACGAAGTTTTAACAAAACATTTCAATTTTAGAAAAAGAAAGAAGGCTTTTGAGCAAAACACTTGAATTTTGAAGAAAATAATTAAATTTTCCACGAAGTAGTTCAACTTTTGGCCAAAGATTCACATTTTCAACCCACAACATTAAATTTCCAACAAACGGTAAAAATTTTCATCAAAAAAGATTAAAATTAGAACAAAAGGAAATATACAATAGTTGATATTGAAAAAAACACTTGCAACAACAGGTTCAAATTTTTAGCTGGAGAGTTGAATTTTTGACAAAATAATTAACTTTCAAGCAAAATAATTGAATTTTGAACAAAATGATTGAATTTTTGAGCAAAAAGTTGAATTGTCAATCTACGAAGATGAATTCTGAACAAGAAATGGAATAGTTGAACTTATACCAAAAGAGATGAATTTTGAAACCAAACAGAGGAATTTTCAACCAAGAAGAATAATTTTTTACCAAAAAAAGACGAAATTTCAACGAAATACATGAATTTCCTAATAAGAAGTTGAATTTTTGACTAAAAAAGATCAATTTCTTAAAAGAAATGAATGAGTAAAATTTTTGGTATAAAAAATTAAGTTTCAAGAAAGAAACACAAATTTTCATCAATATAGTCCAATTCTCAACTAAACAGATGAATTTTCAACAAAACAGTTCAACTTTTGACCAGAAATTAAGTTTTCAACAAAGTAGTTGAATTTTTAACCAAATAGTTGAATTTTTAGACCAGATAATTAAATTTTTAACCTACAAAGATTAATTATTAACAAGAAATGGAATGGTTGATTTATTTTAACTAAATAAAACATAAAATTAATGCCATATGTGATGAATTTTTAACTAAGAAGATTAATTTTCTACCAAAAACTACGACAAAAGAGTTAAATTGTCAACCAAAGCGCTGATCCTTTAAACAAAAAACTGAATGTGTAAAAAAGTAGTTCAAATTTTACCCAAATTGTGACTTTATTATCGTTACTTTTGCAGGTTTTAAATTTTTTCATGTGTTTTTGGGCAAAATATCTGATATTTTGGGTCTCTCCTGACTAAGGATTAGAAAGAAGGTTTTCCAAAAGGTTTTCATCCATTTACTCGAAAATTTGTAAGTCACGAAAGTGAACAATTACCAATATATTTTGTAAAAAGTGACGAGAAAGTCCACCTTCTTATGCTTGCAAACGGAAATAAATGTTATATTAACCTTGAGCTAAGTCACTGCTTATACTCATTTTAAAAATTGGAATACGGTCCCACTTTGGGATAAGAGTTCTAGCTTTACGTCTCGGCCAAGCAGTCCGGAATAATTCGTTCTTACCTTCAAATTTCTCGATGTATTTGTCGAGAACCCACTCAGAAAGAAGTTCCTTGTACGCCATTTCCATTCACTATAAAATTTTGATTTTAGAAATAAGTCCACTGAACTTCTCTCAATTCACTTCACGAAAGGCTTATGAAATGTTATGAAACACTGATGATACGGTAATAGAAGCGCGTCGTGACGGTAACAGCTCTCTCAGGACGCAAATATTCTCGAGACTGCGCAATACGTTGAGACCAGCATGTGAAAAGAAAATAGTTAAAACGTGTTCTCTCAAAGCATGCGTGCCCCAGTGAGCCGTAACTGAACTGCGAAGTTCATGCAATCGAACGCTTACAACTAAACGGATTGAGTCACCATAAGCAAACCAGTTAGGTTGGCACAAACCATCCTCCGGTTCAGGAAACTGACCATTTAGCTTACCTCAATATATTTGTTTCTTCACTGTTCTTCTGTTATTTTCATTACGCTATGAATAAGTATTTTCAGTACATTTGGCTTACGGTTCTCAGTAATATGATACCTCTGTAATTATTCCATTGTATTTTATTGTATTGTATTGTATTTACTTTATTTGACTTTGTTAGTTATTATCTTATATAATAAATAGCAACCTATATAATATCTATATCTAAATGTTTGTATTGTAATTGATGAAAATTAAATTTGAATTGCGGTTGTGTTCTGACTGAATAAAACAAGATCATTTTGTAACACATAATATAAACATTTATTATTACAGTACAGGAGGACAAGTTTTCGCTACGGAGGTTGAAATGTATATGTCAGTTTTGACGAGTCGCTCGGTATTCGGGGTTGATGAGATGTACAGAATGGGTATCAACAATTTGTACAAAGTAGTTTTCTGATTGGTTGAAGGCGAGATTGGAAGGATCGTCGAAGTCTATTGGCTCAAATTCGGAACTCCCGAAGACAATCTGTTGACTCTACTCAGGTTTGTTGGAGGATTGAATACCGTAAAGGCCTATTAGAATCTCTGCAGTTGACGAACATCTGCTCAGTTATAAACTTCAGTGGCTTAAAAGGAACCAAGGTTATTTTTACAATTTACAAATTTTGGAAAGTGAATTTGACTGATTATCAAGCCCTTCTTAAGATTGAGGTACAAATGCTTAGTAAATTTAACAAAATACAATAAACTCCTTTGAAAATGACAAACTATGGTAAATAGATCAAATATTCAATTTGTTTCGTTAACAATGAAGATACAATTAATTGTTACGTTGTAACATTCTGGCCCCCTTTGAATGGCATGCGTTCAAATATAAGTAAAACAATTTTCTATTGCTTAACTTAAAAACCATAAGTGATTCCAACATAAAGTGCGGTAAAATGATTAGAAATACAAAACTGGAGATATTCGAATGATGTGAACGATAGATTAAACTAGTTGAACAAATCATTCAAAAATATTTCAAAAAATACTCAAAATCAATTATAAAATTAAAGGTTACATACATCAAAATAGTTGATGAAAAATGTGTAGTGATGACAAATGACAGTGTTAAAATAGGAATATTTCTACATTTGCTGAAATTAATAGTACATTGTGCTACAAGTTGAAAAAGCGAGAGATTTAAAACGAGTGTGAAGTTAGCCACCCGAGCTGAGCGAGGCTGGCTATCACACGAGTTGTAAATCGTCGCTTTTTCAATGTGAGGGAAACGATACTTTTTCTATAATTTGTTTTAAAAAAACTAGTTTTTGTTTACCTGTTTTTTGTGTAAAAAGAAGGTGATTTTTTTTCGATTGACGCAATAATAACAATGGCAATTATCAAAACCATGACAATAATATGGCCGTAACAATAATCTGGTAAGAATGTTTGGTCAGAATTCAAATAACTTTGCATATTTGCTCGAGTCGATGTCGAAGCACAGTATTTTCGGAGACACTGACGGTGTTTTTTTGCTTTTACCAAGCGACGAACCATCAACACGACAATCAACAACTTTTTGGAAATTGATTTAGGTTAGGAACGAGAGTCGGAAAATAGAATGAAGTTGGCTGCGCACGATGCACGAGCTCACCCGAGGCAGCACGAACACACTCGAAGTAACACGAAGTAGTTTGCACTTCATTTACTTTTTCCACTGTGCCTCACTTTTTTCACTGCATCCATTTACTTTTTTCACTGCGTCCCTCCACTTTTTTCACTGTTGCCCGGAAAGATCAGCACTGCGCATGTGCCACGTCATCGACCAAAAATCGGTCACTTTTTGCACCAAAAACAGGTGGAAAAACTGGCACTTTTTCGCGAATCATAGAACAAATAATTTTAATTACTAATTCTCAATGGGAAAGGGATATACGCCTGAAGAGTACCTCTTTGACATTGACAATAGCTCCACCTGACACGCGAACTATTGGGTTTCTCAAAGATATTATAACAATATTGATGAAAAAGAGCAGTACATATCAAATTATTTTATTTAAAAATATTATACTAAGGTCTAAAATGAATGATTTACTATAAGATTCCTTGTTAATATCGAATTGAAATTCAAATTTCTTCCCAATACTTTCAAATTGGTGGCGCTTTCGTAGCTACGCAACAGGCGTATAAACATTTCAGAGCACGCTTGTAAACGCCGACATAAGTGTGTAATTGTTCGTACGTTCAAAGAGCGGTACCTGCAATTCGTATAAAGTGTCTTTGGAACGACTTCACGACAGCCTCCCAGAGGCCTCTTAAATGAGTAACCCACAGTGGAATAAAATGCCAATCAACCCCTTTTTTTGAAAGAAATGATTGAATTCCTTTGTTGTTTTCTAATGAATAAATTTTATGATAGAGTTCACGCAATTCGTTAAATCGCTGGCCAATCCTAAGTGGACTACCTTAGTGGCCTGACAGACAAAAACTGAAATGTACGTTTCCATCTTTGAAATGTTTCTGTGACGTCGTTCTTTATTTAAAAAAGGACCACAATAATCCAACCCCACGTTGGCAAAAGTTTCACAGAATGAACAGTGTTGCCACAATGAAAATTACGTTTGTACTCGGAAAGTGTACTCAGAATTCTGAAATTGTACTTTCAATGGAGCGTTGCGGCAGCGCCGCATACTGTCACATTTTCGCGCGAATTTAAAATTAATAAATCTAAAATAGGCTAATTCTTATTGTTTATTTACCGCGAACATCCCTTTTTTTAATGAAAAAATGGTACGATGCTGTCCCACTGCGCATTTCTGAAGTCTTGAACCAAGAGAGTGAAGGAGACAGCAGTTTGCTCCATCCCTTCCACTCTCGTTAAAGCTTCCTTCTAGGATTGAAGGAAGCACAATGCACAGTTTTGAATTGTCATTAGCTGCGGAAAGTACTCAACAGCATCGGCCAATCGCAGTTGTACATTAGGCGCAATGCCCAACGCGCCAATTCCAAATGTATTCAAAAATAAAATCTTAAAGAAACAAATTCAGCATTTATACTCAAATGTACTTGAAAAAAAGTGTACAGAGAAAAGTGTACTCAAATTGTGATTGTGGTACTTACGTACTCAAATTTCACCAAATGTACTGTTTGAGTACAATTGTACTGTAAACGGCAACACTGCTAATACTACATGCAAAAAGCCATGCACTAATACCACAAGCAAAAAGACATGCACTAATACTACAAGCAAAAGCCATGCATTAATACTACCATGCACTACGAGTAAAAAAGCCGGGCAAACTATCATGCACTAATATTACAAGCAAAAATACATGCAAATATCGATTGAGCTTTTACATTGGATTCTCTCTCCGGACCTGGTGTATCGTCTTCTGGATCGCTCGATGATGCATGCATCGAACGATGCGACGGAATGATCAGCCTGCGTTTATGCGGACCTTTTATAGGACGCTATCTCCACTCTTCACTATCCCCACTTTAATTCAGAGTCTGCGCAAAGAAGATATATTCTATTGCGCATGCGCCAAATCTTTGATAAATTTTTCCATGGGTGACTGAGTGACGTCATCAGTTATTTACACGCGATTATTAAGATAGGCTCCTGATGTGGCGACTGAGGCTCAGTTTATTAGCTGAGGAAGTGTAGTTTTAAGGGCATGTGATACTTGTGAAAATTATCGATTTTAGCAGTGTTAGGCAGTGTTGTGCACAAAAACCCGGGAGAACTGATGTATCACATGCCCTTAACGGCCGACGGTAATTACCTGACGTTGGTAACTCAGCCTGGTACAGAACCTTAAACTTAACTTGGAACAGAACCTCATGATTCTTACTTTGCAAGAATCTCCATTACCAACCTCAATGTTTTACCTACTTAAAAGCGGAACATAACCCCAAAATTACCGACCTCTCTTCTTTACAGACCGAAGGTGCAATTCTATCGCAGCAGGAATCTGCATGACCAACCTCACTGTGTGTTACAGACTGCTGATAACTTAGCATGGAACAAAACCCTTACTTGGTCGGTGGTGTCAGATCTGTTGGTGTCCGTAACTTGCGCCTCTCTACCTTACCGAGCTATAGTAAAATGATTATATTAAAAGTTACCAACCACCCTGTTTTTCCGACTGATGGCAACATTGCTCCCTACCTCACCGACATATAGAAAAATAATAACCTGAAAAGTTACCGACCTCTCTGTTTTACCGACTGATGGTAAAATTGTTCCCTACCTTACCAAAATGTAGAAAAATTATAATATAAAAAGTTACCAATCTTCCTGTTTTACCTAATGATGGTAACAATGTTCCCTACCTTACCGACCGACGGTAAAATAATGATATGGAAAGTTACCGACCTCCCTGTTTTACCGACTGATGGTAACATTGTTCCCTACCTCAACGGCCGATGGTAAAATGATAATATAAAAAGTTGCCGACCTCCCTGTTTTACCGACTGATGATAACATTGTTCCCTACCTTACCGACCCATGGTGAAATGATAATATAAAAAGTTACCAACCTCCCTGTTTTATCGGCTGATTGTAATAAACTGTTTTGCCGATCAATGGTCACTTAGCACGGAACCGCACATTATAGTGCTAACTTAGTAGGGATCCAACTGATAATATACAGACTGCCGGTAACTTTTGACGGTAGCGCGATCTGTTGGGCACATGATGAAACTGCATTATCGATTGATGATAATACCGACGGTGGCGCCATCGGTTGTCACATTAGGAAACTGCATTACCGACCGAGGCCACTTACCGAATGCCTGTAATTTAGCATGGAACAGAACCCTACCTTTTTAGGGGGCGCGATCTGTTGGTGTTCAGGGGCGTGGCGACGGTGGCGCCATCCCTCGGAATTCGGCCTCGTACTCCCATAGCCCTACTACTGGTATATTCAGCATTTTTATGTTTTACGTGTGATATAATAAGAGTACAATATTTTTTTAATGAGTTCCTTCTCGTTTTTTCATTCGCGGAAAGCAATATATGCCTTTGCAGTCATAAAACAGTATTCTCCACTATACATATACGTATTGCCACCTCTGCTATTAATCTACCTTTCATATGCTCAAAATTCTCAGATATGAATGTTTTTTCATTGATCATACAATTTTCACTGAAAGCCATTATCGAACAAACTACTGTTCTTTTAATAAATACTTTAATTCAACTGGCTTTCAGTTGTGTCAATTGAGTAAGCTCTCCCAATAAACCGAACACATGTTAAATAATTATGCATTATTGAGTAGAGGAAAGTCGTATCTCCCAGAATTCTGGAGGCAAACAAAATTTTAAAAACTAAAGTTTGATTTTTTGTAACAGTGTAACCTGAAAATCGGAGAGAAAATGGAGGATGTTGGAGTCTACTTTGCTAGATGGGTAGATTATACCAGTTTATATTTGTGAATTGATTCTGGGACTTTGAATGGAATTAATTAATTAATTGATAAAAAAAGGGATTAATTTATTGGTTTTTCACTGAATTTTGTAATATTGTTCGAATATCTTTCCTAGTTAATTTACTCAGAACAAGTCGAGACCTCCACAGTATTTCAGGAGTTTCTTCTCTTTTTACATTTTCGAGAATATCTCAGAGAGGTCCACTTAGAGCACTCAATATTTCCAACAGTAAACTTAAAAAGAGGGACGTTATTGTAAACTGACCCTTGACACATGGATACCCTTTATTCTCAAAATCAGTCGCGAGCGTGCTTGAGTGGAGGAGGGTCGTGTATCCCAGAATTTGGGAAGCAAACAAAATTTAAAATATTAAAGTTTGATTTTTTGTAACAGTGTAACCTGAAAATCGGAAGGAAAATAGAAAATGTTGGAGTGTACTTTGCTAGATAGGTGGATTATACCAATTTTTATTTGTGAATTGATTTTGGGACTTTGAATGGAATTATTTAATTAATTTATTAAAAAAGGGATTAATTTATTGGTTTTTCACTGAATTTTATAATATTGTTCGAATATTTATCCCACTTAATTTAATCAGAACAAATCAACACCTATACAGTATTTCAGGAATTTCGTCTCTTTTTACATTTTCGAGAATATCTCAGAGAGTTCCACTTGAGGCACTCAATATTTCCAACAGTTAACTTGAAGAGAGGTACGTTATTGTAAACTGACCCTTGGCACATGGATACCCTTTGTTCTCAAAATCAGTTGCGTGCGTGCTTGAGTGGAGGAAGGTTGTGTCTCCCAGAATTTGGGAAACAAACAAAATTTAAAATACTAAAGTTTGATTTTTCGTAACAGTGTAACCTGAAAATCGGAAAGAAAATAGAAAATGTTGGAGTCTACTTTGCTAGATAAGTAG
>JAABKJ010008112.1:0-11533 GCA_011634705.1 Andricus grossulariae | reverse complement strand
ATCGATTAATTTTTTTTTTCAATTCAAGAATTTTTTTAGTTTTGTACATCGAATTCAACTTGTCTTGATCGAAAAACGTTGTGGAGCAAATATGAAACTTAGAACACCCAATCTTCAAAACCTTATTTTTAATTTAGGAAAATAGAACTTATTGTCAACTATTTTGTTGAAAATGTATTTTTTTTTGTTGTTGAAAATTAACTTACCTTTCGCAGAATTGAACTATTCTATATTTGGTTCGAAATTGCTATTTTTTGTTAAAAATTGATATATTTGTTGGAAATTCGTCTTTTTCAGTTAAAAATTAATTTCTTTGCTAGAAAATTTAACTATAATACCAAAAATTCATTTCCTTTCTTAGTGAAAATTATTATTTTTTTTTCAAATAAAAATTCTACTATTCCATCTTCAGTTGAAAATTCAACTAGGATACACGTTGAAATACTTTGTTGAAAATTTATTTTTCTTGTTAAATATTCATGCATTTGGTTGAACTCCCATTTTTATCGTAGAAAATTAAGATTCTTGCTTAAAAAATCACTTTTTTGATTGAAAACTGAACTATTTTGTCGGAAATTTAACTATTTGGTTGATAATTCATGTATTTTGTTAAAAATGCATCTTTTTCAGCAAAACTTCAATTATCTTGGTTGAAAAATCATGACTTTGGTTGAAAATTCAACTATTTGGTGCAAAATAATTTTACTTTGTAGGAAATTCAACAATTTGGTTAAGAATTAATTTTTTTTATCGAAAATTGAACTGTTTTATTGAAAATTCGTATTTT
Organism: Andricus grossulariae; assembly: GCA_011634705.1. Classification (NCBI taxonomy): domain Eukaryota; kingdom Metazoa; phylum Arthropoda; class Insecta; order Hymenoptera; family Cynipidae; genus Andricus; species Andricus grossulariae. The sequence continues at coordinate 10,746 of JAABKJ010008112.1, read as the reverse complement.
TGCTTAAATATTCAACTAGTTTGTAGGAGAATTCATTCATTTTATTGAAAATTAAACTGTATTTGTGAAAATTATTTTTGTTGCTAAAAATTATTTTTCCAACTGGAAATTTAACTATTTCATTTTTACATGAGAATTCAAAAGATTAAAAATCGAAATAATTCATTTGTATCGAAGAAAATTAAGATTATTGTTTGCAAATTCATCTTTTTGGTTGAAAACTGAAATATTTTGTCAGAAATTTGACTATTTGGTCGAAAATTCTTGTATTTTGTTCAAAATGCGTCTTTTTGACCAAAACGTGAATTCTCTTCGTTGAAAAATTATGATTTTGGTTGCAAATTCAACTATTTGATGCAAAATGAATTTACTTTATAGGAAATCCAACAATTTAGTTGAGAAGTAACTTTTTTATTAAAAATTAAACTTTTTTTATTGAAAACTCGTATTTTTGGTAAAATATTCAACTATTTTATAGGAGAATTCATTTATTTCTTCGAAAATTAAACTGTATTTGTGAAAATTATTTTTGTTGCTAAACATTATTTTTTTAACTGAAAATGTAACTATTCCATTTTTAGATGAAAATTCAACCAGGTTAAAAATTGAAATACTTTGTTGGAAATACTTTGTTTTTATCGTAGAAAATTGAAATTGTTGCTTGAAAATTCATCTTTTTGTTTGAAAAATTAGCTATTGTGTCGGAAATTTAACTATTTGGTTGAAAATTCATGTATTATTTTGAAAATGCATCGTTTGTAGCAAAACGTGAACTCTTTGTTGAAAAATTATGATTTTCGTTAAAAATTAAACCATTTGGTGAAAAATAAATTTAGTTTGTAGGAAGTTCAACAATTTAGTTAAGAAGTGGTTTTCTTATTGAAAATTGAACTGTTTTATTGAAAATTTGTATTTTCGGTTAAATATACAACTATTTTGTTGGAGATTTTTTTTATGTTGAAAATTCAACTATATTGGTGAAAATTATTTTTTGTTGCTAACAATTATTTTTTTAACTGAAAATTTAACTATTCCACTTTTATATAAAAATTCAACGACGTTAAAAATTGAAATACTTTGTTGAAAATACTTTGTTTTTATCGTAGAAAATTAAGATTCTTGCTTGAAAATTCATCTTTTTATTTGAAGACTTCATTTTGTCGGAAATTCTACTATTTGGATGGAAATTCATGTCTTATGTTAAAAATTTGTATTTTTCGGTAATAAGTGAATTTTACCAAAAAATTCATTTTTTTGTTTGAAAATTCAACTGTTTTGTAAAAAATTCGCGTTTTTTGGCTTTAAATTGAACTATTTTAGCAGACAATTTTTTTCCTTTGGTAAATTTTTTTCTCATTTTTAAGATTTAACTATATTGTTGATAATACATTTTTTTTGCTGAAAATTATCATTCATTTAACTGAAGATTTAACTATTTCATTTTCAGTTCAAAATCCAACTAGGTTGAAAGTTGAACTACTTGGTTAAAAATTTAGATATCTGGTTGAAGATTCTTCATTTCAGTTTAAAATTCAACTATTTTCCTAATAACGATCTTTTTTTTGGTCAAAAATTAATTTTTTAGACGAAAAATTCATCTATTTCACTGTTGGTGATAATTTGTGATTTTTAGTTGAAAATTTATGCATTTTGTTGAAATCTCCTTTTTATGGTAGAAAAATAAGATTCTTGCTGAAAACTCATCTTTTTAGTTGAAAAATTAAATATTTTGTCAAAAATTCAACTATTTGGATGGAAATTCATGTGTTTTGTTAAAAATTTGTTTTTTTCAGTAAGAAGTGAATCTTACCGCAAAAATTGATTTCTTTGTTTGAAAATTCAAGTGTTTTCTTAAAAATTCATCGTTTTGGGATTTAAATTGAACTTTTTTAGTAGACAATTTTTTTTCTTTGATTAAAATTTTTTTTCTCATGTTCGAAATTTAACTATGTTGTTGATAATACGTTTTTTTGCTCAAAATTATTATTCTTTTAACTTAAGATTTAACTATTTAATTTTCAGTTAAATATTAAACTAGGTGGAAAGTTGAACTAGTTGGTTAAAATTTAATTTTCTGGTTGAAGATTCTTCATTTCAGTTAAACATTTAACTATTCTCTTAAAAACAATTTACCTTGGTTAAAAATTAATGTTTTCAACTGAAAATTTAACAGTGTTATTTTTGGTGAAAATTTGTTGTTTTTTTACTAGAAAATTATTTTTCTAAAACTAAAACTTTAACTATTCCTATTTAGTAGAAAGTGGTTGGGTTAAAAATTTAACTACTTTCTTAGAATTTTTTGTTGTTGTTAAAACTTGATTTTGTGCATCTTTGTGGTTGAAAACTTAACTATTTTGTTAGAAATTCAATTTGTTGAAAATTTGTCTTTTTTGGTAAAAAATTATCTTCCTTCTTGAAAATTTATCTTTTTGGTTAAAAATTTGACGGTTTGGTGAAAATTGGTACTATTTTTTTGAGAATTTGACTTACCCATTTCATCGTTTGAAATTTATCGTTTTTAGTTAACATTTCCAATATCTGGTTGAAAATTCATGTATCTGGTTTAAAAATTGTCTTTTTCGGTAGAAAATTACGTTTCTTTGTTAAAAATTTACATTTTTGGATGAAAATTCCACTTCATTGTTGAAAGTTGATAATAATTATTAATAATTCAATAATTTGGTTAAAAATTATTTGTTTTGGTTAAAATGTCGACTGTTTTCTTGAAAATTCCTTTTTTTGGGTTGACTTCAACTGATTCTGATTTAAAATCAAAATCTGTTTTATTTGACATATCAACTATTACATTTTTTGTTATGAAATTGTATTTTTGGGTTAGAAATTATTCTACTTTGTAGAAAATTTAAAAATTTGGTTGGAAAGTCCTTTTTTGTTAAAGAATCTTCATTTTAGTTAAAAATTCATCTCTCTGGTCAAAAATTTAACCATTTTTTCGTAAAATCGTTGTTTTTTGGTTGCAAATTTATTTTTTCAACTAAAAATGTAAATATTTTGGTTGAAGATTCATAATTTCAGTTCAGAATTTTTTCATTTGTTTGTAAATTTAACTAAATTGTTAAAAATCCCTCTTTTTTGCTTGCAAATCTATTTTTTTTAACTAAAATGTAACTATTTCGGTTGAAGATTCATCATTTTAGTTGAGAATTTTTCTGTTTGGTTGCAAATTTAACTAGTTGGTTGAAAACCCCTCTTTTTCTGTCGAAAATTTATTTTTTAACTAAAAATTCAAATAATCTATTTTTGAGGGAAAGCTCATACTTTTTAGTTGAAAATTCATGTATTTCTTTGAAATTTTTATTTTCTAGTAGAAAATTGAGTTTCTCTGTTAAATTTCTTTTTTTTCAATGAAAATTCCACTTTTTTGTTGAAAATTAATATGCATTATTGATAATTGATTAATTTTGCTAAAAAGTAATCCTTTTTGGTTGAAAATTCGTGTGAGTCTAGTTTAGGCGGAGTAATCTAAGGTAATCCACCTCCGTTGGACCGCATTTTTAGATGTCCCTGAAGTTAGCCCAACAAAAATTAAATATCCAACTTTTATTTCATGGAATCGTCTGGATGTCGTTAGGATGCGTTTGGAAGCTCACTTTTGACGTTTGGACGATGAAATTGTGTGAATTATCGAATAAAAAAGTTATTAGCACCATGCTCGCGAGCAGCGCCTTCTCATGTGGTACTGACTTTCTTGGGTCAGCCGTGTCCATATTAGACTTAGGGACACGGCTGACCAAAGAAGGTCACTACCACTTGAGAAGGCGCCGCTCGCGAGTATGGTACTAATGACTTTTTTATGCGATAACGCACACAATTTCATCGTCCAAACGTTCAAAGTGAGCTTCCAAACGCATCCTAACGACATCTAAACGATTGGTAAACAAATTTTGGAAAAAAAATTTGAAATTTGTTACGCAGCGTGAAGTTAGCACTCCATTTTTAAAAATCAATAAGATTTTGAGTTTTGCTGTCCAAACGAAAAAAAATGACTTCCGAACGCATCCTAACGACATTCAAACAATTCTATTAAACAAAAGTTGGATATTTAATTGCTGGTGTGCTAACTTCACGGACAACATTTTTAGTATTTGTTTCCCCCTCATATTTCAGTGATCAGTGATTCTTGGTACCTTTCGCTCTAGTCGTGTTAATAATGTCAAACTGTATAATTTTTCTAAATAAATCGACTGGATAAAATGGATTTTCCCTGACTTGAAACTTTGAAAAGAGGAGCTTGCATCCAAGCTCCTAGCAGGTTCGTTGTCATCATTTAAGAGACATCCAGCCTCGGAAAAATGTGAAAAACTATTTGAAGGATCTATTTCTGAATGCAGGTGCAGATGTTGGTAGAATGGGGCAGATACTCTTGAAATGGAAGACGTAGTTGGACTTTAGAGCGGCAAGTATCGCGTGAAAAATGGCTGGATGTTAAAGTTCTCAGTTTGCCGCAGCGAACGTTTCTGCAATCCTGTCTTCTGGCGCATCTTTCCTCCATCTTTTTGTCTGACTTATGCCTTTCCTTTTTCACTGCACTGAGATTCTATCCATGACCCGTCATCCCATTCCACTTCCTTGAGTCGTCAAGGAAACGATTCGGCAGTCACACGATGGGCCAGGATCCGCAAAAAGTGGTCAAAAACAAAACGTTAAATTTTTAATGAAGTAAAATATAATTTAAGAATTTAGAATCACTCTGAATTATGTTACCATCAGAAAATGTCAATTAGGGTGGTCCAAAAATGCATTGCAATACTTTTTTTCACCCTAGAGGGCATGTCTCCCCACCCAAAGTTTCAATTTCCCGAGAAAATAAAAATTGAATTATTTTTCGAAATTCAAATATCAACACGTGCCGTCGGGCACTTCAAAATTCCATTTAATTAACATAGGGAAATTTTGGATTTTCGAAAAATTGAACTCATACTTCAGGGTTTGATTGAAACGTGCCAACTTTTTTAGGGATTGAAGAGGAGTATCTACGAAATAAAACCATACTAATGAATTTTATTTCCCCCCCCCCCCCCAACGCCCCAAATATGACCTAAAAACCCACATTTTTACGTATTATTTTTAGTTTTTAGCAATTTACGACGTCTTTTTCATACAAATAATTACTAATAGAGAATTCTTATATTTTCCATGAATCTTTAAACAAATTTTCAATTGTTCAAACAAATGATACTTATTTAAACAATGCTTTATTCCCAAAAAATGTAAAAAATAATCGTATTTTCTGATTGAAATGTAATAGTTTGTCATTGTTTGAAGTGGTCAATTTTTTTAAAAATATTATGTCATTATTGAAACAATTATCATTCGTTCATTTTCGAAATTTCTCGAAATGGACCCACAGATGTCCAGTTTCTTTTTCAAATTGCCAGAAAAGTAATGATATGTATTTTATTTTATTTAATTTTTTCAAAGTTAGCGAAAAAAAACTGCTTGAGCAAATCAAAACTGTTTAAAAATATAGAAACTTATTAAAAACTGAAATATATGTATCAAAATTACATAATTATTCAACAAAAAGTCGCATGGGATACGAATTTGAGAAAAACCTGGACATCTCCGGGTCAATTTTTAGAAATTTGGAGAATAAATAATGAATAATTGTTCAAATAATTACATGATGTTCTTAAACAAATTTAGTACTCCGAAAACTGACAAGCTATTACATTTCAATCAGAAAGTACGATCATTTTTTACATTTTTTGCGACGAAATAATTGTTTGTATAGGTTATATTTGTTTAAACAATTGAAAATTGTTCAAAAAGTCATGGGAAATATTCAAGTTGTCCATTAGTGATTATCTGTATAGAAAAGACGACGGAAATTGCTAAAAAGTAACAATAATACGTAAAAATGTAGTTTTTTGGTTTTTGGGTCATATTTTGGGTGCTGTGTGTGGGGTGGGGGATGAGGGCAGGTTCAAAATAATAAATTATGAGTATGGTTTCATTTCATTGGTACTCCTCTTCAATCCTTAAAAAGGTTGGCACGTTTCATATCCGAATTTCGAAGAAAAAATTAGAGACTTTTTTCTCTCGAAAATGGAAACTCGGGGGGGGGGGGGCTTGCTATGTAGTTCGAAAAGCGTTTTTTGTGAGAAAGTTGGGAAAATGAGAGGAGAAGAAATAGGGGACGCGAGGGAAAATGAGGGGTGGGAAAGTATGGGGAATGAGGGGCAGTGAGGGGTGAGGGAGTAAGGGAAGTTAGGGGCAATAAGGGGACGGGAAGCAGGGAAAGTAAGAGGAAATAAACCATGGAGAGGTAGGGTACGTGAAGGAAAATGAGAGGAGGGAAAGTAGAAGAGTTGAGGAGGTGTAGCGGAAGTGAGAAGAAGTGATGGGAAGAAAGGGAGAAGAAGTAGGGGAAGTGCGGGAAAGTGCAGTAGAGAAAGTGCGGAAAAATGAGGGAAGGGAATTAGGGGGAGAAGATGTAGGAGAAGTGATTGGAAGTGAGAAAAGGTGGTGAGATAAAGTAAGGGCTGGGGAAGAAGAGTGTTAGCTGTGCAAGTAAGAAGAAATGATGGGTTAGGAAGTAAGGGAAGTAAGGGGAAATGAGAGGAGAAGTAGGGGATGCGAGAGGAAACCAGGGGCGAAAAATATGGGAAGTCTGGGGCAGTTAGGTGTGGGGTTGCAGGGAAATTAAGAGAAAATGAGCGGTGGAGAAATAGGGTAAGTGAAGGGAAATGAGAGCAGGGGAAATAGTAGAGTTGAGGAGTTGTAGGGAAAGTGAGAAGAAGTGATGGGAAAATAGGAAATAGAAATAGGGGAAGTGAGGGGAAGTGGAGTAAAGAAAGTAAGAAAAAATTAGGGGAGTGAAGCAGGGGGATGTGAGAGCTTGGGAAGAGAGTGTTAGCTGGTGAAGTGAGGAGAAATGATGGGTGGGGAAGTAATGGAAAATTAGAGGAGAAGCAGTAGGAGACGCGAGTGGAAATGAGGGGTGAGGAAGTACGGGAAGTGAAAGGAAATGAAAGGAAGAAAAGTAGAAAAGTTGAGGACGTGTAGGGGAAGTGAGAAGAAGTGTTGAAAAATGAGTAGAGTAGAAGTGCTGGGAAAAAAGGAAGGAAAAGTAGGAAAAGTAGGAAAAGTGAAGGGAAATGGAGTAGGGGAAGTGTGGAAAAATGAGGAACGGGAAATATGGGGAGTGAAGGGAAATGGAGTAGGGGAAGTGTGGAAAAATGAGGGAAGGGAAGTATGGGGAGTGGGTGTAGGAGAAGTGATTGGAAGTGAGGAAAGGTGGTGTGGAGAAGAAAAATGTTAACTGGGAAGTGAGGGAATGGGAGGGGAAGCAAACTGTGAAGAGAGGGTAGGGTAAGTAGTGGAGGGAAGGGAAAGTGGTGGGATATATGGTGAGAAGGGGTGGGATCTTAAAAATTAAATAATTTTTAATTTAGTACTTTCAAAATTCAAAAATTTTTTATTTTCCACTCTTTAAAACTGTAGAAATTTGTATTGTAAATATTTAGAATTGAAGAGCTTCTAATTTTGAAAAAAACAATTACAATTTTCAGGATTATCATGTGAAATTGCTTTAACTTGAAAGATTCTGAATTAAAAGCTTGACTTTTGAGCTTCAAGATCATCCAAATTGAAGAATTTTTATGTATAGACGTTTGAAATTAAAGAGTTTTCCATTGTGTATATCTTCAAAATAGATCAGTGGCGAAAATGGAAATAATATGAAAAATTTTCAGAATTCCAGAATCACTCAGAAAAACTTTTTTTTCAATTAAATACTCCGTTTATTTATCTTTTTTTTCATTCAAACAGAAATATCTTTAAAATTAAGAAAATCATCTCAAATTGTCTTTTAAGAACATCCTATTAAAATATAAAATCCGAAATTAACCTAGTTATTTATTTCTTTCTTTCTAATTCCTTCTAGAATCAAATTTTATATTTAAATAAAAATACAGATTACTGAAACGCTTTTAAAATTAAAATTAATATCGTATGGAAGCCTATGTAATTACTTTATTATTCATAATAATTCATAATTATTGACTATATTTTATAGTACTTGAAAAAATTCAAACGATATTGAATTTTTCATAACGTCCCGACTTTGTATTGTTATTACTAAACTTCAACATTATACAATAATTTTGAATACATAAGTGCTTTCATATGAAAATAAATAATAATAATAAATAAATTATAATTATAATAAAAATAATCATGAAATACGTGACTTTCTTTTCCTATTGTAGTGAATTTGATATTACTTTGCCAAAGGATCCTGTTCAACCGTTTGAAAACTCCCATAAATATTTTACGTTATGTTAAGCCAGAAAGCGATTCTTTTTGATGGATTGAAATTCATGGAATACATTATCGCTTTGATCAGTGGAAATAAAACTTGAAATATTTTTTCCATATTTAAAAACATACGATGGTAAAATTATTATATATTTACTGCTGTTATATTATTTTTTATTATATTTTTAGTAATAAACTAATAAGACTGAATTTCTGTATGGTATAGAAAATCCATGAGACTTCTCAGTTTATTGAGTAAATTCGTTTAAAATAACTAATCTCATAAAAAAGAAAACTAATAATCAATAACTTTGAGAATAAATAATTTATATTGTTATAAATAAGTTTCATAAAAAAGTATAGAAAAATGAATTGTTCTATGCTAAGGCGCCACATTTCAGAAATTGATTATTAAATTCGTTTGTAACAAGGATAATATTCATATATGGCATTTTTTGGCCTCGGTTACACTTTGATGAAAAGTTACAGCATTTTTCATCAAGGAAAATTTTTTTCCTATAAAAAAATATCAAACTTAAGTATTTGTTTATAACAATATCGATTGTTCATTTATGAAAGTTTCCTTAGTACTGGGTCCAATTTTCATAACGTATTGCAGTAATTCCAGGCAAGATCGTTTTTTGCCCGGATGAAAATATCACATCTTGAAAATTAGTTAATGAAATTTATTTATAACAATGGAAATTATTCATTTATAGATTTTTCTCTACTCATTTATTTTTGCCGATTCTGGGCTTATAGAAGTTATTTTTTTCAACTTGAAATGAAATTTGTTTCCAATACATTTTTTCACTTTTATTTGACGCAAGATTTTAATTTTTAATGAAAAAAACGTTGAATTGAGCCAAAAAATGTTTAATCAAATATGGCATAGTTAAATTTTTCGTTTGAAAAATTATCTTCCAACAACAACAAAAAATGAAATTTTAAACAAAATAGTTAAACCAAAGAAAAAAAGGAATTGTTGATAAAAACAGTTCAACTTTCGAATAATTAATTGAATTTATACAAAATTGTTGAATTTTCAAGACAAAAATACAAAATTTCTACCAACCAATTGAATTGCCAAAGCTGAAATTTGATTTCCCAACGAAAAAGTTTATTCTTAACCGAAACAGTTTAATTTTTAATCAGACAGTTGCACGAATGTTAAACCTAATAGTTTAATTTTAAACCAAAAACATTAGGTTTGAACTAAAATGATTAATCTTTCCAATTGAATTTTCAAACAAAACTTTTTAATATTGACATAAAAAATTTAAATTATCAACATAAATTTTTATTGTCAGCCGAAAGAATGTGATTTTTAATCATAAAGTTACACTTTTAACCAAAAAAGATGAAATTTCTACAAAAAGAGATGAACTATCAAAGGTAGAAGACAAATTTTAAACCAAAAGATATTTTTCGTCCAGAAAAAATAAAAAAAAAATAAAAATTTGTAATTTTCAAGCCAAGAAGACAAATGTTTAACAAAAAAGTTCCATTTTCAACCATTTTTTTGCTTTCAGCATAAGGGCTTCCCACCGCTTTCGAAATTTTGTTTGAACTTTAATTTTTGGGAATTTATTTCAAATAATTCTTTTGCTTGCATAATATAGAAAATATTTTTAACTTGATAATTTTTACATTTTCTGGATCCATTTGCGCTCAAAACAACAATATTCATACCGCGTTCTAAGATGGGGGCGTACAATTGTTGAGTTCTTAGAATAATAATTAAATTTTGAATCAAGGAAAACAATTTTTAATTTAAAAAAATTATTTTTAAACAACAAATTTAACTGTAGACATCTTAACCAAAAAGAATAAACTTTCACCCAAAAAATTTGTTGATTTCCAAATATGTTTCTATTAAGTCAGTTCGCACAAGTGTAATAACGAGAAAAAGCGGAAAGTATGTAAAGTCTACGATAAATAAATATAAATTTTGATAAATTTATAGAGAAAATAAAAAAATATAAAATAAAATATATAAATAAATCTAATAAATATTAGGCGCTAAAGAAACAATTTTTCTATTAATTTACTATTATTTAGTAAATTTATGATTATTATAATAAATAATAATATTGATATTACCACATACTACTAGCAATTTATATAACTTTGAATAACTGTCAAGCAGAATAAATTTCAAAATTTTCAATTTTCAATTTTAATTTGAAATAGTTTTATTCAGGGGGAAATTAGGGAATTTTTAAAATGAAGTTTTGCGGTAACCCTCATATAATATTCTTGTTAGTAATTTATTTCCTTGCATTTGTATTTCTTCTTTTGCAGTTGCTTCCTCCTGAATATTATCTTTTTAGTTGTAAATTTTTTTTTTTTCTGAAAATTTGAAAAATTTGTAGCAAATTTATTGTAAATTTAAATTTAAAGCTTTTTCGGGTTTCAATCGTGTGCAAAACTACGAAACTTGCCGACGTTTCGTGAACATTG
>JAABKJ010008111.1:0-11533 GCA_011634705.1 Andricus grossulariae | reverse complement strand
GTTTTTCACGCATGTGACGCTCCCCCTACTGGTGTGAAAGATTATTGGTAATAAAAGTTGGCAACATTGATTATTTTCTTGGATATTTTAATTACCTTTAATACACTTATACAAGTTAGATAACAAAAACTTCCTTACTTATTTCAATTGATATAAGTACATACCGTACGTGCGAACGGCGCTAAAGCACTCTAATTGTAATTAATCGATTTTTGAAAATAAAAAAATATTGAAACTTTTCACAGGAATCTTCAAAAAATTATTTTCTCGTAATTCTAATTTTTATTTTTAAATCTTAAAAAACTGTATCCTGTTTTACATTTTATTGAAATGTTTAAAAATCTTCAATTGTTTATGAGACTTTCTTGAGCATCGAAACCTTTTTAATATTTTTCAATGTGATTGCAATTTTTCCTAAAATTTTTTTTAATACCTGCCAAAATAAAAATATTGCCTCAAAATATTCTAGACTTTTCTCCAATGTTTTCAAAAATCTTTGGAAATTTGTTGAAATCTTTCACAATTTCTCTTTGAAATTAATTCTTCAAAATAAAAGTTATTTTCTGAATCTTAAAAAATCTACATTTTGTGGTACATTTTTTTATTCATTTTTGAGTTGAATTCTTGAAGAATCTTTTTTAAGCATCTGAATATATTTATCTTTATTTATTATCTTTATTTTTTTTTAAATGAAAATTGTTCAAAAATTTCTCAGAAATCGCACAAAAACATTTCATTTTTCTCAAACCTTTTCAAACCTTAGAAAATCTTCAAAATTTCATTTCGAAATGTTTAAAAATCTAAATTTTATCTAAAACTTCTGAAAATATTTCTAAATTTCAAATGATTAAAAAAATTGTTTAAAGACTTTGAAACCTTTTTAATATCTTTTAAAATGTTTTTTCCTAAATTTTCCCTAAATATTTTTTATTGCTGCAAAATAAAAAAAAATTGCCCTAAAATCTTCCAGATTCTTTTTTGAGATTTTAGGAAATCTTTCTAAATGTTTTAAAATCTTCTTAAGTTTCATTTTAAACCTGATTTATAAACATAAAAACTCGTTGAAAAATTTTTAAGAAATCTTAGGAAAATATTCTATTTTCTTCAAATATTTCAAAATTATTAATTTCTTTATAATTTTATTTTCAAATTTTTAAAAATCTTCATTTTTTCACAAATCATTTGGAATCTTTTTGAATTTCAATTTATTGTTGAAATTATTTCAAACATTTTTGATAATTTTTCATTTTTAAATATATATTTTGAATGGAAAATTTATAAAGATTTGAAACCATCTCGAATGCTCTTCAAAAATTTCGTCGAAGGATTCTAAAGATTTTGAAATAATTTTTATTGTAAATAAATATATATTTTGATTTTTAAATTTAAAACATTATGAAAATTTTTAGAGATTAAACAGCAAAATTTAGAAGCTTTTCAAGAATTTGGAAAGTTTCCAAGAAAATAATAAAATTTTCTTAAGATTTCTGGAAAATTTAAATTGATTTTCACTTCAAAGACAAAAATTGTGAGGACGATTGAATGATATTTGAACAAATTTTAGTCAGTTTAAATTATATTGACGAATTTCAGTAGTTTTGAAGAGAATCAAAGTATGTATAAACTTGGAAAGGTTTTCGAAAATGTACACTCAAAAAATTCTTTTAATTTTTAAAAATGACTCAAATGTTTTCTCAAATTTTGTAAAATACTTAAAAATAAAAAGACTTTCCTCTGATATTTCTATATTTATATTCCTTATATTCAAAATATTTGAAAAGCTTTCGAATTTTTTTAAAGAATATTATGAAAATTATATTTATAAGTCATGAGAATGGTATGTATAAAGCCAATTACAAATAGGAGGCGACTTCCATTTTATCTCTTTTAAGGAGCATAAAATTCGACAATTCTCATTTGAGTCTTTAAAAAAATTTTGATTAATAAATAAAAAGTTATTTGAAAATTCTATTTTGTATTTGAAATATTCTTCTCATAAACCGAAAAACTAGACAGCTGGACTTACCGAATTTTTCCTTTTTTATATCGTGATTGATTTGGAAAAGTGAATTCAGGAAGCGAAGCGTTCCATAAAGTCGGATTAAGGATTAAATACGTTTCAATCAAAATTCCTCTTGCGTTATTCCCCCGTAGGATCGAAGTATAAATACAAATTTTTTATCCTAAATCGAACCTTCTCTCACGATCTTCTCAGTAGGATTAGAGTAAGTTTAAGAACAGAAATCCGTGCCAGTGCATTTTTTTTTTAAGGTAAACAGTTTCGAATAACAATTTTCTAATTACTTAAACGATAGTAAATTTTTTTCAGCAGTTTGAATAGGCGTCGGTATTTCCTAGGTGCCTAGAAATAACTTCTGAGAGGTAAACAGGGTGTTGGTGGTTCGTTGGTGCCTAAATCTTTGTGGTCTTTTTGTCACCCATGGACAATTTCCAAGGCTTGAAAGGTTGTTGGAGGTTCCTCGACGCCTAGGGAGAATTTTCAAAAGTTGGAGAGCGCTAGTGGTTTTTAGTTGCCTCAGGACAATTTATGATTGTCATACAGGGCCTTCATGGTCCTTGGGTACCTTTGAACAATTGGTTGCAGTTGGACGGGACGCTGGTGTTTCTTGGGTGTCTTTATACAATTTATTGTAGTTGCACAAGGCGTTAGTTTTTTTTGGTGGCCTGAGTACAATTCATGATTTTTGGACAGGACGTTGGTGGTTCTTGGGTGCCCTAAGACAATCTATGATTGTTCTGGAGGGTACCGGTGGTTCTTGGATGCGTTGTAACAATTGGTTGAATTTGAAAGGGGCGTTGGTGTTTTCTCGGTGCCTTATTACAATTTATTGTAGTTCGGCATGACATCAGTAGTTTTGGTTGCCTGAGGACAATTTATGATTTTGGTCTAGACACTGTCGGTCCTTCTGTGCTTTAGGACCATTTACGATTGTTTGATAAGTGGATGGTGGTTTCTGGGTGCCTTATTATAATTTACTGAAGTTGAACAGGGCGTTAGAGGTTTTGCTTGCCTCAGGACAATGTATAATTTTTGGAAAGGACGTTGTTGGTTTTCGGGTGCTTTAGGACAATTCATGATTGTTCGAGAGGGCGCTAGTGGTTCTTGGGTCCCTTATTACAATTAATTGTTGTTGGACAGAGCGTTACTGGTTTTTGATTGCCTAGGGACAATTTATGATTTGTGGACTGGACGTGGGTGGTTCTTGAGTGCTTTAGGACAATTTGTTATGGTTGGGCAGGACATAGGGTTTTTAGGCACAGCGTTGGTGGTTCTTGGGTGCCTTAGGACAATTGATTAAAGTTGAACAGGGCTTTGGTGGTTTTCAGTTACCTTAGGACAATTTATTGAAGTTGCACAGTGGCTTGGTAATTTTTGGTCGGATAAGGACAACTTAGGATTGTTGGACAGGGCTTTGGTAGTTCTTGGGTACCTTAGAACAATTGATTAGAGATGGGACAGGGCCTTGGTGGTTTCTCGTTAACTTAATACAATTTATTGAAGTTTAAAAATGGCTCGGGGGTTCTGCTTCGCCTAAGGACAATTTGGGATTGTTAAACAGGGCGCTGTGGTTCTTCGGTGTCTTAGGATAATTGATTCAATTTTAGCATAACTTTAGTGGTTTTTAGTTATCTAAGAACAATTTATTGAAGTTAAAAAGGGGCTTAGTGGTTTTGGTTAGCCTAAGGACGATTCGGGATTGTTAGGCAGGGCAATGGGCATTTATTGAAGTTGGACAGTGGCTTAGTAATTCATGGTTGCATAAGGACAATGTAGGATTGTTGGACAGGAATTTGTCGATTCTTGAGTACCTTAGGACAATTGATTGAAGTGGAACAGGGCTTTAGTGGTTTTTTTTTTACCCCAGGACAATGTATTGAAGTTGGACAGTAGCTTAGTGGTTCTCAGTCGCCTAAGGACAATTTAGAATTGTTCAGCAGGGCGTTGATGGTTTTTGGGTGCCTTAGGACAATTTATGAATGTTAGAAAGGGCTTTAGTGGTTTTTGGTTAACTTACGACAAATTATTGAAAATGGACAGTGGCTTAGTGGTTCTTGTTCGCCTAGGGACAACTTACGATTGTTAGACACGGCATTGTTGTTTTTTGGATGGTTTAGGATGTTTCATCAAAGTTGAACAGGTCTTTAGTGGGTTTTGCTTACCTTAGGACAATTTATTGAAGTTGGACAGTGGTTTAGTGGTTCTTGGTCGCCTTAGGACAATTTAAGATTGTCAAGCAGGGCCATAGCGGTTCCTAAGTGCCTTAGGACAATTGATTGAAGTTGAACAGGGCTTTAGTGAGTTTTGGTTACCTGAGGACAATTTGATGAGGTTGAACAGTGGCTTAGTGGTTTTTGTTCACCTAAGGACAACTTAAGATTGTTAGACAGGGCATTAGTGTTTTTTGGGTGCCTTAGCACAATTGATCAAAGTTGAACAGGGCTTTAGTAGTTCTTGGTTACCTTAGGACAGTTTATTGAAGTTCGACAGTGACCTAGTCGCTCTTGGTCGCCTGAAGACAATTAGGAATTGTAAGGCAGGGCATTAGTGGTTTTTGGGTGCCTCAATACAATTCATTGTAGTTGGGCACGGCCTTAGTGTTTTTTGGTTGCCTGAGTACAATTTATGATTTTCGGACAGGACCTTGGTGGTTCTTGGGTGCCTTGAGAGAATTTATGATTGTTTGAGAGGGTATTGGTTGTTCTTGAATGCCTTATAACAATTGGTCAAAGTTGAACAGGGCTTCAGTGTTTCCTCGCTGCCTCATTACAATTCATTGCAGTTCGACGGGACGTTACTGGTTTTTGGTCGCCTAAGGAAAAATTATGATTTTTCCACAGGAAGTTGGTGGTTCTTGAGTGCTTTAGGAGTATTCATGAAGATTGGGCAGGGTCTTGGTGGTTCTTGGGTACCTCAATACAATTTATTGTATCAGGACAAGGCGTTAGTGTTTTTTGGTTGCCTGAGTACAATTTATGATTTTTGGACAGGACGTTGGTGGTTCTTGAGTACCTTAAGACAATTTGTGACTGTTCGACAGGGAGTTGGTCCTTCTTGGGTGCCTTAGAACAATTGATTGCAGTTGAGCAGGGCGTTAGGTGTTTTTCGGTTGCCTTATTACAATTTATTGTATTTGGATAGGGCATTGCTAGTTTTTGGTTGCCCAAGGACCAAGTATGATTTTTGGCAGGACCTTGGTGGTTCTTGAGTGCTTCAGGACTATTCATGATGGTTGGGCAGGGCTTTGGTGGTTCTTGGGTGCCTCAATACAATTTATTGTAGTTGGACAGCGTGTTAGTGTTTTTTGGTTGCCTGAGTACAATGTATGATTTTTGGACAGGACCTTTGTGGTTCTTGGGTGCTCTGAGACAATCTATGATGGTTCTGAAGGGTATTGGTGGGTCTTAAGTTCGTTGTAACAATTGGTTGAAGCTGAAAGTGGCGTTGGTGTTTTCTCGTTGCCTTATTACAATTTATTGTAGTTCGAAAGGACGTTAGTGGTTTTGGTTGCCTGAGGACAATTTATGATTTAGGACTGGACATTGTTGGTTCTGAGGTGCTTTAGAATCATTTATGATTATTTCACAAGTCGTTGGTAGTTTTTGGGAGCCTTAATACAACTCACTGTAGTTGGGCAGGGAGTGTGGTTTTGATTGCCTAATGACAATGTATGATTTTTTGACAGGTCGTTGGTGTTTTTTGGGTGCCTTAATACAATTTATTCCATTCAGACGAGGCGTTAGTGTTTTTTGGTTGCATGAGTACAATTTATAATGTTTGGACAGGACCTTGTTGGTTTCTGGGTGCATCAAGACAACTCGTGATTGTTCGACAGGGCGTCGGTGATTCTTGGGTGCCTTAGACAAATTATATACGGACAAATTATAATTTTTTGACAGGACGTTGATGATTTTTGAGTTCTTTAGGACTATTTATGACGGTTGGGCGAAGCCTTGGTGTTTCTTGGCTGTCTAAATACAATTGATTGTAGTTGGACAGGGTGTTAGTCTTTTTTGGTTGCCTAAGTACAATGTAGGATTTTTGGACAGGACGTTGGTGGTCCTTGGGTGCTTCAGGACAATTCATGATTGTTCGGCAGAGCGATAATGGTTCTTGGATGCCTTAGAACAATTGGTTTAGTTGGATAGATATTTGGTGTTTCTTGGTTGCCTAATTATAAATTGTTGTAGTTGGACAGGGCATTACGGGTTTTTGGTTGCCTAAGGACAATTTATGATTCTTCGACAGGACGTTGGTGGTTCTTGAGTGCTTTAGGACTATGTATCAGGGTTGTGCAGGGCCTTGGTATTTATTGGGTGCCCTGATACCATTTATTGTAGATAGACAGGGCGTTAGTGGCTTTTGGTTGCCTAGGGACAATTTATGATTTTGTATAGGGCGTTAGTGTTTTTTGGTTGCCTTAGGATTATTTATGAAGGTGATGGAGAATTAGCGCTTTTTAGGCGCATAGGGATAATGTATGAAAGTTAGACAATGTATACGTTTTGATACCCCCTGAATCCAAAAATTAAGTTTTGGCGATGCTGTCTGTGTCTGTCTGTCCGTCCGTAAACACGGTAACTCTCGAAAAATTGAACGGATCAAATTGAGTTTCAGGACACTTATTTCAGGTTCTAAGAGAAAGAACGTGTATGTTCACTAGCATTCCCCGACTAAGGTTTATGGTTTTATTTTTCAAAAATAGAAGCTTAAAACTTTGATGCAAACGACGTGAGATACCAGAAAAAGTCTCAAAGAGCAATTATCGATTTCAAAAAGCCCTACAAAATTATTCTCGATCATTCTTCAATAGGTGTTGTTATTTTGATTTCATTTATCGAAAGTACTATGCAGAAAACCGAAAATTCAATTTTCAAACCAAACGGCGTGAAAGACGAATAAATGAAGAAAAGGAAATTAAGATTAGGAAGCAAGGGGGAGAGAGAGAGGTGTTTCCAGCGCAATTTAGTTCATTCTATTCCCCCTTGGAGTCGCATTCGCTCAATGTCGTGCTCTCTAATTCCCTCCTTGAAGTCTCACATTGTGAATGCACTGTGATATTGAAGGTGTTTGAAGAATTTTCAATAATTAAACTCTCATAGAGAGTTTTCATAAAAAGGTGTTGCTGTTTCAGGAAAATGAGAACTGGATTTGGCATTCTCTGTTTCACTTTAGTGATTCTCACTAAACCTATTGGTAAATATAATTAAATTTATAATTCAAAATTTAGTTTAGTCTAGCTTAGTAAAGAACTACTAATTCAAATAGACGAATTATTCAATCATTCGTTTGTAGAAAACTAGTTTTTCAGTTTAAATATATGAATTTTTATTGGAATTGTGAATATCAGTTAAAAAATGTTATAGAAATATGATTCGTGGCAAGCAGAAAATGTTGATAAAAGAAGACGATTTCGTAACATTTTTAACTTTATTCAAACAATGGCAAGAAAATGTGAATATGTTAAACAGCTGACGTCACCTCCGCCAACAAACGTTCTCCAAATATCTTGTTATTGCTTCAAATGAAGGTCGTTGGATAATCAGATAATTTCGTTTGTGAAATGAAAATTGCGATTTAATAAATTTATTTAATAATTAAAAGAACAATTGATTTTAAATTCATATTTTAGTCATGTAAGAAAACTATTTTCTTCTGATTAGTTATCGTAACTATTTACATTCTTGCTGAGTTACGTTAGAAATACAGGTCACGCTTCCTTTTTTGACAATAAATAAGTTTGATTGCCTTCGAAACAATTTTCTCATCGTTGCTGTTTTGATTTTTTATAATTCAAATTTTTTTTTGAAGCATTTAAAATCATCAATGTTTTTTATGATATAACGGTGAAGATAACTAGTTCTTTCAAAAAAATGACTTATCCGTTCGAGATATTTTTTTTCAGAATTAGCTTGGCGTCGTCGTACGAGTTCCACAGTTCATCCTCCAATTGAAATTAGAATTCGCATGGTCGAAATTCCGGAACATATGGGTCGAGCTTTAAGATTACCAGCAGAACTTTGCGTGGTGGCACTAGATGAGAATCACGAGTACATAACTGGATTAATCTTATATGGATTTTTGTATCCATTCATAGTTCCCCTTCCGAATAGCGCAAATGAGATGACTACATACGAAAGAGTAAAATTACACTTGCGTCTCAACATTGTCGACAAAATTGTACCAATACCGGCGAACGATTCTTTGAACAATCAATTTTTCAGAAGTTTTGCATCAAACAACAGGTTTCCTGGCCAGTTAGTATAATAATAAAAACTAAGTGTATAAGAGTAAGGGAACCCATTTTTTAACCTTTAAGTGTGGACGTGCGGTCTCACAGACCGCGCGTCCACGTGCATCCACATTTTTGTATTTTCGTATTTTCCATTCCTTAAATTCTTCAGCAGTTATGTCAGTGATATCAAATTAGAAACAGCACTGAAGTACTTCAATTTCACAGCTTTTTATCTGTATTTGTATAGTGTCTTGTTCTATATTGTGACGATACATACATTATTTAGAAAAATAAAAATTGTTGCAACAAATTTTGTGGAGAATGATTGTCTTTTTCAATTTTAGAAATTGAGTTAAATTAAACTTATTTTTGAGCAAATCATTGTTAAATACAATTTTTAGAAATATTAGGAAACGTTTTAAAATCTTGTTTTAATTTTCTTAACAAATCAATTTAAAAAAATGAAAAATTCCTAAACCAAATTGCAAGAATCTGAAGAAAATTATTTTTTCAAAACATCAAGAATTGTTTAAATAGTTCTCATTTTTTTTTTCTTAATCTTAAAAAATCAGTATTCTGTCTGAAATGAAATTACACTAAAGTCCTGCGAAAATGAAAAAGATTTCCGCAAAATCTTCCAGATTCTTCTTAGCTATTTCTGAAAATCTGTAAAGCCCGTCATAATGTTTTTAAATTTTCTAAAAAATTATTTCTCCAAAAGAAAAAGTTATTTCAAATTTTCCCAGGAATATTGTATATTAAATTATTTTTCAGCAGGTTGAATAGGGCTTCGGAATTTCTTAGGTGCCCAGAAACAATTTTTGACAGATAATAGTGCGTTCGTGGTTCTTGGGTGCCTAGGGCGTTGTGGTTTTTTGGAGCCAATGGTCAATTTCTAAGAGTTGAAAAGGGTGGTGTAGGTCTCTGGGTTTTAAAAGGAAATTTTTGAAAGGTAAAGAGGGCGTTGGTGGTCCTTGGGTGCCTCAGGAGAATTTATTGATGTTGGCCAGTGGCTTAGTTGTGCTGGTCACCCAAGGACAATTTAGGATTGTTAGACAGGGCGTGGTTCTTGGGTGCCTCAGGACAATTGATTAAAGTTGAACAGGGCTTTAGTGGTTTTTGATTACCTTAGGACAATTTATTGAAGTTGAACAGTAGCTTAGTGGTTTTTGTTCGCCTAAGGACAATTTAGAATTGCTAGACAGGGCACTGGTGTTTCTTGGGTGCCTTAGGACAATTGATCAAAGTTAAACAGGGATTTAGTGGTTTTTTGTTACCTTGAGACAATTTATTGAAGTTGGACAGTGGCCTAGCGGTTCTCGGTCGCCTAAGGACAATTTGAGGTTGTTCAGCTGAGCGTTCATAATTCCTGGGTGCCTTAGGACAATTGATTGAAGTTGAACGGGGCTTTGGTAGATTTAAGTTGCCTTAGGACAATTTATTGAAGTTGGAAACTGACTTACTAATTCTGGGTCGCCTAAGGACAATTTGGTATTGTTAAATAGGGCGTTGTCGTTTCTTGGGTGCCTTAGGACAATTGATCAAAGTTGAACAGGGCTTTAGTGGTTTTTGGTTACCTTAGAACAATTTATTGAAGCTGCACATTAGCTTAGTGGTTCTTGGTCTCCTAAGGACAATTTAGGATTGTCAAGCAGGGCCTTGGTGGTTCCTAAGTGCCTTAGGACAATTAATTGAAGTTGAGCAGGGATTTAGTGGATTTTTGTTACCTAAGGACAATTTCATGAAGTTGAACAGTGGTTTAGTGGTTCTTGGTCGTCTAAGGACAATTTAGGTTAGCTAGACAGGGCACTGGTGTTTCTTGGGTGCCTTAGGACAATTGATCGAAGTTAAACAGGGCTTTAGTGGTTTTTTGTTACCTTAAGACAATTTATTGAAGTTGGACAGTGGCTTAGTTGCCCTTGGTCGCCCAAGGACAATTCAGGATCATGAGACAAGGCGTTAGTGGTTCTTGGTGCCTTAGGACAATTGAATGAAGTTAAACAGGGCTTTAGTGGTTTTTAGTTACCTCAGGACAATTTATTAAAGTTGTAAAGTAGCTTAGTAATTCTTGGTTGCATTAGGACAATTTAGGAGTGTGGGATAGGGCTTTGGTGTTTCCTGGGTGCCTTAGGACAATTGATCAAAGTTGAACAGCGCTCCAGTGATTTTTGGTTACCTCAGGACAATTATTGAAGTTTGAACGTGGCTTAGTGATTTTGGGTCGCCTAAGAACAATTTGGGATTGTTGAACAGGGCGTTGGTGGTCCTTGGGTGCTTTAGTACAATTGATTGCAGTTGAACAGGGCTTCAGTGGTTTTTGGTTCCTTATGATAGATTATTGAAGTTCGACAGTACTTAGTGGTTCTTGTTCACCTAAGGAAAATTTAGGATTGCTAGACAGGACTCTGGTGTTTTTTAGGTGCCTTAGGACAATTGATCAAAGTTAAACAGGGCTTCAGTGGTTTTTTGTTACCTTGAGACAATTTATTTGAAGTTGGACAGTGGCCTAGCGGTTCTCGGTCGCCTAAGGACGATTTGAGATTGTTGAGCTGAGCGTTCATAATTCCTGGGTGCCTTAGGACAATTGATTGAAGTTGAACAGGGCTTTGGTAGATTTAAGTTGCCTTATGACAATTTATTGAAGTTGGACACTGACTTGGTAATTCTGGGTCGCCTAAGGACAATTTGGTATTGTTAAACAGGGCATTGATGGTTCTTGGGTGCTTTAGGACAAATGATCAAAGTGGAACAGGGCTTTAGTGGTTTATGGTTAGCTTAGGACAATTTATGGCTGTTGGAGAGGGCGTTAGTGGTTCTTAGGTGCCTTAGGACAATTTATCAAAGATGGAAAATGCTTTAGTAATATTTGGTTGCCTCATGATAATTTATAATTGTTGGATAGGGCGCTGGTGATTCTTGGGTGATTTGGGACAATGTATGCTGGTTGAAGAAAACATTAGGTTTTGGGTGCATTAGGACAATTTTTTGAAACTAGACAGTGCTCTAGTGGTATTTGCTGGCCTTAGGACAAGTTATGATTATTGGGTAGGGAGTTAATGGTTCTTAGCTAACTTGGGACAATTCATGATTTTTGGACAGGGCGTTGGTGATTTTTAAGTACTTTAGGACAACTAATTGAAGTTTAACCGAGCTTCAGTAGTTATTTGTTGTCTTAGGACAATTTATTGAAGTTTGACAGTGGCTCAGTGCTTCTTGTTCACCTAAGGACAATTTCGGATTGTTAGACAGGGTGTTGATTGTTCTTGAGTGCCTTGGGA